>BQNB010123161.1:10000-20148 GCA_026074375.1 Tanacetum coccineum
ATTTTTTTTCCCCGAATCATACAAAAAAAGAAAATATTAAAAATTAGCCCCGCATAACGCATCGCCCAAAAAAAAACCCCGAAAAATAAAAAAAATTATTCGGGAAAAAAAATTAGCTCCGCCGCAACGCGCGGGGCCGCAGGTTCATTTGCTTGTTATGTAACATCTACACACAAATATACAAAGGGTTTTTCTAACATGTGCCCCTAGGGCACATGTTAAGGTGGGGACACAGGCTGTGTGTCACAGCTTAATTGGCCAGCAATTATTGTTATTAATCATTATCAAGGTTCAAATGTAGAATTGGTTACGCGATTAGACTACTTGTTGGTGGACTTAAGTCTTAACTATAAAAAACAGAATTACGACATAACATTAAATTTTGTGTTGTGTTAATTTGTGTAAGAAACCTTTATTTTTTGTAAATGCATCCGGCACAAGAAAATTGTGTTACCACTTTTATACTACCTCCGTCCAGTGTCCACAGTGTTATTTTGGGATGTCCCAAAATAAATGTCCATATTGTATTTCAACGGGTGAAGTTAGTGAGATTTCCTAAAACTTTGTGCATTCTGAAAGTGGACACTTAATATGGGATGAGGAGAGTATAATCTCTCGTAAAGTAAGTGTTGTGTGATGATAGCACAATTGTGGGGACATGTAGTAAAGAGCGGATGTCATAGGTTAAAATCTAGTCCCCGTGTCTCTTTAATCATGATATTACGCGATTTAGTTCTAGCTGTGAGGCTTGTTGTTGGTGGGTCTGCCGGGAGGGTCACTTAACTATAAAAAACAGAATTACATAAGCATTTTTTTAAATAGAAAAAATAAATTTTGTAGAAAATGTTCAATTAATTAACATAAAATGTTGAAATTCTATATACAACGATAAGAGTATAGGTTATAAAATGACTAATTGCACAAGAGGACGACTTGTAATGACTCACTATGTATGAATAAAGTATAATTATAATTAGAGAAAGACTAGATCCCTAAAATATTCATTGTTCTTGGCATATTGTGTTTAAGATTTTTAGTTTCTTTTGGTGTATAATGCTAGGAAGTGATCAATTTCAAGAAGTATTATTCATGCTATTTATAAAGCAAAAGTGGTTAGCTTTTATGTGTTTTCTTAAAAGACATGTATCCATGATAATCATTGAGATTATTGCACCAAAATGCAAGTCACGTTCAGTTTGTTCTTTTCATTATATGCAACCGACATTACTTTTTGTTGACCATTATGCATCAGATAGTTACATTTTTGTTTAGCTACTAATATCATTACATTAGGTGGTACAAAGATGTGATTTATGGATTATTAAGTATTTTTACATTAATCGTATAACTTGATTACTTGAAGTTAGTTGTGTATACCCAAAAGATTTTGACTCAAATGTATGTGGCCTAACCGAGGTATTCCCGTGACTGTTTCCGACCCTTTCCTTGGCCACCCGTGATGTGTACTAACCACCTAATGGTGGAGTCTACTTATATTCTATTATTGTTATGTATTAGGTATGGCATGAAACAAAACTGACACGACTTTTTTTGGAGTAGATAGATGTATGTTATAATAATCTGTTTTCTGTTTTTAGTGCAATAAGTTTGCTTTCAGTTAATACTCAATAGCATGATCATAACGTAATGTCCAAGTAGTTTATGTTTAATAAATTCATAATAACTCTAGCCTGAAAGATATTAAACCATAACCGGTAAACCCATTGGTGGCAATTTAAACCCATTTTACTTACAAATGGGTCAGTTTGGGTTGTATTTTATATCAAGCGGGTTGAAGATGTTGAACTTTACCCGTAGTCTGTTATTGAATGCGTAGAATCTTTTTAAAAGTTATAATAAGAATATCTATAATTAGTTCTAATTTTAGTGTTTATGAAAAATCATAAGGCTAAATCCAAATTGGTCAACCCATCCTAAAAATGACCCGTTTTGCCGTCTACTTATGTGGTTTACTGCTTAGAGCCTTATGTTTGGTTTGATTTTGATAAATGTTTTTGTGACTATCTTTTGCAGCTTTGTTACAAGCTATATCCTGGTTCGCCATCGCATCTTTACCCTCTTCAACCATTTCGTTCTTCACAATCACCATTTATCTCCTCCTCAGCAACCTTGGTGCATCCATAGTTGAGGTTGCAAATGATGCAGTAGTTGCAGAATGCGGGAAAGAACCCTCCAACACTTCCGATCTCCCATCATTCGCATGGGTGGCTGGATCAATAGGTGGCGTTTTAGGAAACCTTTCAGGCGGTATTTCAATTGAACGACTTTCTCCACGAACCATGTTCTTGTTCTTTGGAATTTTACTAACTATCCAGTTTCTTATCACAATTTCTGTAAGCGAAAAATCGCTTGACTTACCAAAAAGTTCATCTACTCATGGTATAAAAAAACAGCTTTCCGAGCTGTTAACAGTGCTGCAAAAACCTGAGATTTATAAGCCGATATCATGGTTTGCAGCATCTTTTGCTATAATTCCCGCTTTAACAGGGACAATGTTCTTCTACCAAACGCAACATCTAAAGATTGAATCATCAGTTTTAGGAATTTCAAAGGTGTTTGGTCAAGTAGCTATGCTGTTATGGGGTGTTGTGTATAACCGATACTTGAAATCAATCCCGCCACGAAAACTAATTTCCTCTATACAGTTAACAATGGCGGTTTTAATGGCATCGGATGCATTATTTGTGACCGGATTTTATCGAACAATGGGTATACCCGACTCACTCTACATTGTCATTATTTCAGGAGTTCTTGAGGTTTCATACTTCTTCAAGATCTTACCTTTTAGTGTTCTGATGGCGAAGCTATGTCCACCTGGTTGTGAAGGGTCGTTAATGGCTTTTGCTATGTCTACTATCGCATTGGCGTTTATTGTAGGCGGGTACCTCGGGGTTGCACTTGCTTCATACGTTGAGGTTACAGAAACAGATTTTTCAGGATTAAGGAAAGGGCTTTTAATACAGGCGGTATGCACTATCGTGCCTCTTTTCTGGTCTTCATTCATCCCAGAGACTCCAAAAGTTGAAACCGAAAAGAAAGAAGAGTAAAAACGCAGACTTATTTGCAAAAATAGTATGAAAAGAAGGTAACAAAGATTTGTCAGTTGATTATGGGCAATATGTCTCTGCATGACATATATTTGCGGAGGGTATGATCTTGTTTAGGTTTTAGGTTCACTAGAACAAGATGCACAAGCGGCCCAACGGCCGAGAACTGATTAGATTCAAGCCTGGCATTACTAGGGACCTGTTACAGTCAACCTAACCCAAGGGCTTGTCTTTGGGGCTAAGTTTTATTCTCCATTAATGACTACATTTGTACATTTATATACTTATTATTTGATCTTTGTGTAATAATATGTTGGTACAGCTTTGAGTTTCATGGTGTTTCGGATTTGATGTTTGATAATCTCGTATATGAACTTGTGCATTATAATACACGAAACCATACATTGTAAAACAGAAAACCGATTGCATTAAACCAAGTTAAGTTCAAAAGCATGCATACTTAGCTTACAACATAACGATAAATCATAAAATAACCCAGGTCAGCTAGAGGCTGTACAGGGTACACAAACATAACATTTCAGACGTACACAAACATACACATTGATCGCTTTTTCATAGTTCAAACGCGACCATCCCACAAGGAGTCTGCAGAAACCTCATTGGCGGCAGAGGTCAAAAGACGGTGGATGTGTTCAGGAGGGTTCAAGCCCAGGGAAGAAGCCCTCTGCCAGCGATCCATTCTTTTCATCCCAACACACGGTCCGTACGCCATGTTCATGTCAAATTGCCTGAGTACCTCTTCATTTGCATCACGATCCTCTATCGAAGTATAGAAACAATAACAAACATCAGAAAAAGCAACACCCTGATACACACAAAAAACTACAAATTTGAAACAACACAGTATTTAATAGAACATATGTCAAACAATGCAAATCACACTGGTTATTATTTCGACTCGATAAATCCAAAAAAAACAACATTCTGTAATTCTTGTATGAAAGCCCAAGCTATTGTCAAAAAAATTCAACCGCTAGTCTGCAAATATAAACCATCCTCTCAAAACTGCTCAATATAGAGTGGTTCTTTACTAAAGAAGCAAATAAACAGTTTCATCCAAACACTCAAAACTGCTTAATTACTAAAGAAGGATAAGTAGTTGCGTCCAAACACTTAGAAATGCATACGTAAATAATAATACACAGTTTCATTCAAAAGTCAAAAGTGGTTTAAAAATAAGCATATCACGAAGAAAACGAACTAAAAACATAATTAACAACCGCAAATCAAAATCTAACTTCCTATAACCTACGATTATCCGTAACACATTGTATCCATCACAACTTGTTAAGAAACATCACTAATAAACCAGTAACCACACCTTCAAAAGAGTAAGTGTTTGTTTCGGCTTGTATAGTGGGTTTATTTGGTTTTGGGCTTATGTTTGATAAGCTCACTTTTTGTGGCTTATTTTGAAAGCTTATATAAGTTTATTATGACATAATAAACTTATATAAGCACAAAAGTTACAAAATAAGCCATAAAAAGTGAGCTTATCAAACATAAGCCCAAACAAAAAAAGTCATAGCCAGCTATATAAGCCGAAACAAACACCCCTGGTACCATCCTTGTGATTTGTCTAATTCTAAGTTGCAGGAATTATGCCTGCAATTAAGCCAAACCACGGGACGGTTTTTTGCAAGGGGGTGTTTGTTTTGGCTTATATAGTCGGGTTATGGCTTATTTGGTTTTGGGCTTATGTTTCATAAGCTCACTTTTTGTTGCTTATTTTCAAACTTTTTCGGCTTATATAATAAGTTCATTACGTCATAATGAACTTATATAAAAAGTTTGAAAATAAGCAACAAAAGGTGCAAATTAACCGTAACCCGGCTATATAAGCCGAACAAACTAGTAAAACATAAAATTTGGCCTTAAATTTAAAAAAAAAACATAAACAATAGATTAATATCAATATTAATACCCTTACGATCAGCAGAAGCATGTGCAATTGAAGCAGATTTTTTTGATTTTGAAAGTGAAGGTTTAGTGATTCCTGCATTTTTCTTCTTTTGTTTGTAAAACCCTTTCATGTCTGATGCTGCTGATGATGCCATTTTTGATTTGATTTAATTTAGGTTAAGTTTATGAAGAAAAAGGCCTAATTTGAAATTAGAAAGAAACCCTAGATTTTGAATTTGAATAATGCTAATGAAAAGGGGGAAGGAATATTTGATTGGTTTATGTGCGTGTTATTGGGAGTATGGAAAAGTTACACTTCGGACCTTTTAGTTTTCAGAAAAGTGTGTGTTTTAGAGCGAACGGTACCATACCGCTCTTTCAAGTTATGGTGAAGTGGCATGCGTTATGGTGGTGTTATCATACCGCTCTTTCAAGTTAAGAGACCTGAGTACAGTGATGTCGTTGGCAAAAATAGTCAAAAAGTGATGTCACGTCAGCAAAAACCACAACGGCACCAAAAGCCCTTTGACACCACATTTTGGCAGGTATTCGTTGGCACCAGAAATCTTCTAAAATTAAATTCATTAAAATAAAAAACATTACATTAGATAAATAAAAACCATTACATAGAAATTAAAAAAAACGAAAAAAAAGACATTAAAATTAAAAAACATAAAGTTAACGATAAGCCGCGTCGACTAGTTTGGTGATGGATATAACGCTCGGACTCGTGCCTTTTGGGTGTTGATGATAGCCGCGTCGACCGGATCCATCTCGCGTGTGTCGAGTTTGAGAACGTTGACTCTTAGAAATTCGGACACTTATAAATTCGTTAACCTTCATTTTTGCCTTGCGGTCTAACTCGTATTGTTGTTGGATCATTTCTTGATACATTAACGGGTTAGAACCGGAACTAGCGGTCGAGTTTGAGGAACGTTGACTCTTAAAAATTCGTTGTAACCCGGGCGGTCGAAGCAACGCATCTTCTCCAAAATGCTCCGGTTCCTCATCGGTAACCCGAAGACGATTTCTTTTTGCCAATGTCGATTCGGGATTTTTTTCACTTATGCTTGTCTTTCAAAAAAAGTCAAGCGCTCTTGTGCTTAAAATCCCCACCCGTGTGTGTTCCATATAATATTTCCACTCTCGTCATCCAATCTTCATCGTTCTCCCCATTATGAACAAGCGTTTCTCTCACTAATTGATTAAACTTTTGAACATTTACATTCATTGGAGTCCACTTTCCCGTCAACATGTTTTTGGTACGCTCCATGTAGCCGCGTCTCGTGGCTTCAGCATTGTACACATCGAGAATTTTTTACCAAAACATTTCATTTTTTTTATCACAACCGTTTTTGGATCCTCTGAAATTTGAATAAAACTTTCCGCCAAAATCAACTCCTCGTCTTGGCTCCACAAATTTCGAGCTTGTTTCGTTTCGACTTGTGTTTCCCTTTCTTTGTTTTTCTTCCCCTTCGACTTCACACGGGTGCCACGTGTTTTTTTGGACGTTGGGGTCGGGACCGGCTCGTCTTCGTTTTCGTCAACTAGGTGGTCGGATTGTTGGTCGGATTATGGTTGGGAAGCGGTGCCTTGGTTTGGTTGTTGTTGTTGTTGTTGAGAAAATTGGTTAAATTGCATTTGATGTTGCATTTTCCATTGATTAAATAGTTAAAGTTCGTCGGGATTAGCAAATGGGGTTTGGAAATTGAGATAGTAAGGCATTTGGTTGTATGGAGGTTGAGTGGAGGAGCCCGATTGTTGGTCGGATTCGAAGACGAGCCCGAAATTTGATTGTTTGAATCGTTTAGCTTACCGGAAATCCAATTTTTGTTGGGATTCATTTTGTTGAAGAGAAAAATGAGAGAAGTAGAAAAGTATATGTTATAAAATATATTGGAAGTGTGTGTGAAATATGAAATAATAAGGAGGTACTTAAAGGTTTTTTAAAGGATAAAAATGGGATTTTGGGGGTATTTTTTTCAAATACTCACTTCTCCAACGGTACCAAACAACTAGATTTTAAAAAAAAACTAAAAAAAAATCAATGGCGTGGCTGGCTGTTGGTGTTTCTCGGCTGAATGCTTGGCGCCGAACAACGGCACAACCGTACCCTCCTCTCTAAGGGGTGGTGTTGATTTCCAAATTAAAACACTAACTTGCAAAATAACTTGGAATGGGTTGTATTTGTGTGTATAGTGTGTGTGTCTGTGTGTTTATGTGTGTGGAGTCTTAAAAGTGGTGTTAATACGGTGTGATTGCAGAGGTTTTTTTTTGTGTTAATGTTATTAAATTAAAGCTGGTGTGACGGTGTTACCAAGTTATGACACCTTTTGCTCTTACATGTTGAGAATTTTTTTATACTTTGTTTTCGAGTATCATTTTTCAGCTTTATTACTAGTAAAGAAAAGTAAAAACAATTTAAAAGTAAAATTTTTAAGTTTTTTTAGTATGAAAAAGTAAAGTTAGAAGAATTAGAAAGTACACCCTAATTTTAAAACAAAACATTTTACTTAAAACATCAACGAAATAACTTTTTTTCCATTTACTTTTTGTCTTATTTTCCTCTTTAAGTGCTATCGGACAACATAACATTTTTGTTTTACTTTATCTTCTTTACGTAATACTCGAGAACATAATGTAAAGAATGAAAGAAAGAAAATAAAGATAAACAAAAAAAATTGCGTTGTCGAGTATCAATTAAGAAAAAAATAAATATAAAAGGACTAAATACCAATTGCAATTTGATTAATTTGAAGTTAGATGTTTCCTCTCAAAATTGGGTTAAAAATGTCTGCTTCATATTTCTTTACTCAAAAAGCTTAAAAATTGAACATAAATGGGTTTACGCTTACTTTACTCAAAAAACTTGTGAATTGATCATAAATGGATTTACATTGCAAACAATTTAAATTCACGCAGAAATCCTAATCTTGTGCGTCTCTTTTTGGTGCCTAAGGGTGGAGGACGTAGTGATTGGTTTTCCCTCGCCACATAAGCTCCACGTTAATTTTTTCTCTCTCTAAAACTTTTTCTTTCAACTTTTTCTCAACCATTGGAGCACATTCTCTCTCTTCTATTTACTTATTTTTTTTAACATTTAAAAATACTCATAAAACACAAATACCACTCACAATGTACTAAAATATTATTTATATCCATCTCTCTCTCTTATTTTCTTTCGACAGTCTAATGCTGCAAGATTGAATATTTTTTTTTGGAAAAGGCAAAGATATTATAGCTAAAAAGCAAGAATACAAGGAGCACTCTAAGCAAGAAAACAAGAAGCACTCTAAGCAAGAGGGCTCAAATATATACAAAAGACTCCAAAAGAAAAAGCCTAACGAGCTCAAGTCACGCCTACTTCATTAGGCTTATGAATCCAATGGTCACACGAAAAACTATTGTTGACAACCCGATTAGAAACCCAAAGAAGAGACATTCTTTGAACCGAAGGAAATATATCTTGAAGAGCAGCAAAATCCGAATCCGAACAAGCATGGAGGATTTTGTTTCTCCAACCCCATATATGCCAAATTAAAGCAAAACAAACCACATGAAACAACTTAGCTGCCTGTTTTTTCGAAAACGAATTGAAATTTCCAATTAGAATCTCATCTAAACAAGGGTTGAATAGAGGCGGTATCCCCCACCAATCCCAAATCTTAAACCACAGGAGCTTGATTATAGGGCAGGAGCGAAAGCAATGGTCCCTTGATTCTTCACGAGCACCACAAAATAAGCAAGAAGATGAGTCCAGCTGAATGCCGCGACGGACTAGATTGGATCTAGTAGGAAGACGATCTAAAGCGAGACGCCAAACGCAAATATTGACTTTACGAGGAACCCAAGAATTCCATGTAAATTTTGGCGCTGCAATATTGTTATAGAACATTTTGTTTTGGATCGCCACACGTAACGATTTGACCGAAAATGATTCAGAATCATTCAAAGACCACACCCACTTGTCATCGTGCAAAGGATCAAGGACAATACCAGTGATAACATTGTTAAGAGAGACTAGATCACCCTCTGAACGACCCGTTGGCTGCCTCCTCCAAGACCAACGGCTAATCCAATTCCCATTCATGTTTATAAATCTGTCTGCAACCTTGCAAGACTTATGGGTTTCAAGGGCGTATAAGCGAGGGAAACGAACTTTTAAAGGACCACAATCTTTAATCCAAGAATCAGTCCAGAATGACGTTTGTGTCCCACTCATAACCTTCTTCTGAATTAAAGTATCAAGACTGATGTCGAAGTGTTGAAGGCCCTTACAACACTTGGTAATACTTCCCCATAAACTTGGTTTAGCCACCGACCCAAAGCTTTCCATGAACCCACCGTCAGAACCATGAATCTCGCTTATCACCTTCCTCCATAACGCATTATGTTCTACTAGGAAACGCCATCTCCATTTTCCTATAAGGGCTAAATTTTTCGCTTTAATGCTCCCCATACCTAGCCCTCCATCTTTTATATTAGACATAACCTTGTTCCAACAAACCCACGTTATCTTTTTCTCACCATCTTTTATACAAAAAAAACGCCTTCTTAACGCTTCAAGATGAGAAATAGCTGATTCAGGAGCCTTGAACATAGACATAAAGTATAGAGGAGGCTACCTAGAACAGATTTGGTAAGGGTGCTTCTGCAGCCAATTGAAAGAAGTCTATTCTTCCAAGATGTTAACCTTTTAGTAAATTTACTAGAAACACAGGCCCAATCTTCTACTTTTCTCATGCTTCGCCCTACCGGAAGACCAAGGTAAGAAAAAAGCAATGAATCATGGGAACAATTGATTGATCTGGCAATACTCTCCACCTCTGAAATATGCACTCCAATACTAAAAATTCGGCTTTTAGCCAAATTAATTTTCAGGCCTGAGACCTCATCAAACCAGCTGAGAATGTGAACTAAATGATGAGCGTTGGATTTAGACCACTCACCCATGAAAAGTGCATCATCCCCGTATTGAAGGAGAGACATATTTGCACCGTCGTTAGCAAGAGAAAGGCCTTTGAAAATTCCTTTATTACAAGCATCGATCATCATGACTTGTAAGGCTTTCGCAACTAAAAGGAAAAGAAAAGGGGATAGCGGGTCCCCTTGTCTCAGACCACGTTCCATAAAGAACTCCTTTGTGGGAGATCCGTT
>BQNB010123162.1:3750-20148 GCA_026074375.1 Tanacetum coccineum
ATGGAGTACCTGTTTCAATCATTTGTAATCGCGACCCGAGGTTCGCATCCAACTTCTAGAGATCACTTTAGAATGCTTTAGGTACTAATCTGGATATGAGTACTGCGTATCATCCACAAACAGACGGGAAAATCGAGAGGATAATTCAAACTCTCGAGGATATGTTGCGTGCTTGCGTGATCGATTTCAGAAAAGGTTGGGTTAATCACTTACCGTTAGTTGAATTCTCTTATAACAATAGCTATCATACTAGCATCAAGGCCGCACCATTCGAAGCACTTTATGGTCAAAAGTGTCGTTCACCTATTTATTGGACCGAAGTTAGAGAAGCTCAAATACTCGGTCCCGAACTGATTCAAGAGACGACAGAGAGAATCGTCCAAATCAAGCAAAGGATGCAAGCCGCCCAGGATCGACAGAAGAGTTACGCCGATCTGAAGCGTAAACCAATGGAATTCCAAGTCGGGGATAAAGTTATGCTTAAAGTTTCGCCTTGGAAAGGGGTCGTACGTTTTGGCAAACGGGGGAAGTTAAACCCCAGGTATGTTGGACCTTTCAAGGTGTTAGAAAAGGTTGGAGAGGTTTCTTACAAGCTCGAGCTTCCTGAAGAGCTGAGCAGAGTTCATAATACATTCCATGTGTCCAACCTGAAAAAGTGTCATGCCGACGAACCATTAGTCGTTCCGTTGGATGGACTTCATCTTGATGACAAGCTTCATTTTGTTGAGGAACCATTAGAAATAGTGGGCCGTGAAGTTAAACGGTTGAAGCGAAGCCGAATCCCATTAGTCAAGGTTCGATGGAACTCCAAGCGAGGTCCTGAGTTCACGTGGGAATGTGAGGATCAATTCCGAAAGAAATACCCTCATCTCTTTGCAAAGACCGCACCGTCGTCAAGTGCCGCGTCTTAACGGGGGAAGAGTATAACACCTCGTGTTTTAGGGTCATTGACTTCGTCGATAAATCTACTATGTATTTTTAGTATTGTACGCGTTTGCTTTTAATCGTTATTGTTAAGATAAATCGCGTAAGCTAAAAATGATCAATCAATGTAAACGGGCATCAAACAATTAAGCGTTTACATCAATCAAGTATTAAATACTTATTTTGAGAATAATTATGGTCATTGTTCATTTATTTTTATTGGTTACGTACATCTACTACGTTTCGCGATAAAGTACGTTTAGCCATACCCGGAACCCCATTAATTAATCTACGCTTCAATAAATACCCACGAGTGTACTCAATACCCAAAGTTTATAAAACTTTATCCATATGTATACATATGTACACGTCCATATATATGTGTATTAACCAAGTCATGTAAATTTCAAGCCTACACTTTAATAAAACAAACTACACTTTACATTATACCTTATACCTTCATTTTTCAAATGATACATTTATATTTACCAAATAAATATCTATGGGAAAACATAAATCCTTAATTCATGGGGATGATCTCAACTATTTGGTAACAAGAAAACATAAGAGTAACTCATGACTAGTGGTTTTGACCACTAGTCATCCTTGTTTTCCTCTTCTTGCTCCCAACGACCAACCCCCCTAGGACTTTCATAGTATTTTGTTGACCACTAGGGATATATATACAAGTGTACAAGAGTTAGATAACACACATAAGTAAATATCTTCATACTCTCCTATATATATTTCATGCATGCATAAGAGTTTACTTACACTTTTACTTAACAAAATTTCACTCTTTTCTCTCATTTCCTAGCCAAAACCCATGGCTCAACCCTCCCCCTCTAAACTATCCATACAAAATTTATATAACCTATTTACATACACTCTCATATCATATCTAAGATACCTCAAAGTATTTTGAAGCCTTGATTAATTATTTACAAGTGTCGAAGCAAGAAATCAAGATTTTGGGTTTCATATTGAATTAGGGTTTTCATAGCTTGCTAGCTTTGGTTTCTAGTCTAAACAAGGGTTTAGATTGTGTTAGTCATAACTTTATACATATCATAAGGTCATCTTAAACTCTTTATGATCTTACATATATCATTAATATGCATATGTAATTCTTTATAGCTTGAATCAACCATTTAGGATTTTATTATAAAAGAAGTTCTTACTTGAAATGCTCATTTTGTACACTATATAACATATGTGTTTATTTACAAATATCATGTAATATAGCATGAGATAAAAATATTGAACCATTTATTTTGATGTAAAAATGATTAACTACAAATTAGGGTTTATAAAAGTTTCATAATATGTTTCAAGTTAAAGAAATACAAATGACATGTTAAGGTTAATTATGGACCTATAGTAATGTTATATGATCATTAAAATAAGGATATAACAAGATGAGAAGACTTGTATACTTATGGTTATTATGTAAAAAGTATAAAGTGGTAAAACATAAAAACTAGGTCAAAAATGGACTTATGAATGTTATTTAAACATTCTGTCCAAAAGTGTTATAAAAATATACTTATTTTATGTTTTTATAAGATAATACATTTCACGACGATTCCGAAAAGGTAAGAAACTTGTCAAACGGAATAATACGAAAAGGTTACGATTAGAAAACAAGTTATACGCAAATACACGGATGTAAAAGGAATTTTTATAAAAACTTTTTATAAAAATTATTCAAGACAGCAATTTTTTGATATTTTAACAAATAATACATATTTTTAGGATTCCAAAATGATAAGAATCGTAATTTTTCAATTAATAACGAGCGAGTTATGAATTTCGCGAGTTTACGACAATTAATACTTTTATAAAACTATTTTTATAAAAGTTACTATTCATGACAGAAAGTTACATTTTTCTAAACCTCATAAAATTATAGAACTCTCAATAACGAGAACGTCCAAGAAAGACCCTCGATAAAAATGGAACTATAACGAATAACAATACGACATTTACGGGTTTTAAACGGACAACAAATACGATTTAAAATAAAATCACGTCTGATTGAACAGTAAAAGTTACTGTTCACGCAAGGGACAAGAATATTGCAAATGTCAAATTATATAACTCTCTAAAACGAAAAGATGGGCAGTAAGAAACGTCAAAATCGGGGCTTAAAGACGCAGAAAGTTATGTCAGAGATAGATACAGAAAACGATAATTGATAAACGTTTTTACAGTATAGAGAGCTAGACGATTGACGCGAAAACTAAGTGATGTGTAGGTGCGAGGTGGCAGTGATCGGCGAGTATAGCACGGGGCAAGTATGAGGTTGATAGGATTGTAGAGGTCTCTATCATCACTGAAAGTTACTTTAGTAGTGACGGATATATGCATACTCTTGGTAGGGGAGAGCCTCGGATGCGGTATTATGGGCGTAGGTCGTGCGGCGAACTCTATGATTGCGGCATATTATATAGCATCGACGTATCAGGGACTAGTCTAGATAGCTCTTTCGACTCATGACGGAAACGCATACTATAGTCATTGACACTAGTGGGTACAATTACTGTTACATCATGATCTCTCACGACACGCTTAGAGCTGCTCAGTCAAACATCTCACTGCACACATCAAATCGAGATCAAGTCTGATTAATAAATATACAACGAACTCGGGATCTTATTACAACCTATGATAATTTATTGGTTGACATTCGATCTTTTCCGTCGCGGCTTATCTCTCTCTGCGATATTTTGGATATCATAACCGAAGGTGAGTTCATATGAGCCCATATTTTTTACGATTTCAATGATTTATAATTATGGGGTGGAAACATGCTTTGTTTTATAAATTGGACGCAAGTATTGATTACATGTTTGCCTAAGTTGCGATAACCCAGTTAAGTCCCATGTCATTGGAACTGTCAATTGCCTTAGATTTTAGTAGGGAATCTACATTATGTGACAGCGCGATATTATTCACAATGATACATTGAGTGGTCGTAACGACGCTCGGCCCGTTCGGGTGACTAGCTATCACTAGGAACGAACGTTATAGCATGTCGAATTTAGGATGTTTAGGGTTAGACATCCGGATGGGCGTAAATTGGGCAATGCGTAGACTTTTAATTGCATAGAAAGATAGTCGTAGGCCTTTGTTCAATTTTGGTCATGTGAGCGAGGTGGGGTAAGAATGTAATCTATGTTGTGGGTGATTGTCTGAAGTGTGTGTGCATTATTACGGGATTAAAGTCTTGCGGTTTTTCCTGTATTGTTATGTATGTTTTTAATCAAGACCGATAATTTCACCTCCAATGCAGTTTAATTTTTGGTGGGACTTGTTTTTATGCATATGTTTTCAGGAGGATTCCAGATGCACAAGGTGCCAAAGGATAACCATGGTGATTTTGTTTTTGGGAAGTAATGCTAAAGATATGGTTGTTTTTTATGTTGTAAAACCAGTATACTTTGTAATAATAATCAGGAACGAGTTAAAGCTTCGGGCTATTTGTAATCAAAATATTTGTTAAAATTCCAAGAATCAAGTTTTTAAAACGACTTTTTGGTCGTTCTATATATATCTTGTGTTATTGATCTATGAAGTAACACGCCCCGAACCCTTATTCGCTGCAACCCAATTGAGGGTGTTACAATATATATATAATATATATATATAATATATATAAAAATATAATAGTATATATATATATAATATATGTATATATATATATGGTAATATAAAATATATATGTATATGTATATATGTTTATATATATATATATATATATATATATATATATATATATATATATTATAATATGCATATATATATATATATGTAATATATATATATAATATATAATAATATGTTATATAATATATTCATATATTGTGTGTTTGTTAATGTTGTGTAGAACCTTTCACACACACACACACTATCTATAAATTACATTGATTTGTTATATGTTGACTATAGCTCTCTATCTCACACTCCGCCGTAATATGGTCCACAGCTTATCAAACATTATTGTTACTCTTTATTTAATTTCATGCGTGACTAAAATATTACAAAATGCCACATAAACTAAAATTCATGTGACTTTAGAATGAACAATAGTTACACAAAATACACATTCACTTGACTTTAAACAATATAAAGATCACACTTATTAACACTTTTGGCCACTTTTGGTTAACTTGTATGTGACTAAATAACAAAAAAACAAGCTTTGTGTGACTAAATGTTACAAATTGCCACACACACTTAAAATTCATGTGACCATTGAATGAACAATAGTCACACAAAATACACATTCACTTGACTTTAAACAACATATGGTCACACTTATTAACACTTTTGGCCACTTTTGGTTAACTTGTATGTGACTAAATTAAAAAAAACATGATTTGTGTGACTAAATATTACAAAACGCCACACAAACTTAAAATTCATGTGACCATTGGATGAACTATAGTTTACAGCAAAATACACAATCACTGACTTTAAACAACATATGGTCACACTTATTAACACTTTTGGCCACTTTTGGTTAACTTGTATGTGACTAAATCCTAAAAAAACCATGCTTTGTGTGACTAAATATTACAAAAGGCCACACAAACATAAAATTCATGTGACCATTGGATGAACAATAGTCACATAAAATACACATTCTACTCTTGATATTCACAAAAAGCAATAATGGTCATTCACTTATTAACACTTGTGGCCAACACTTTTTTTAAATTAATATGGTGACTAAGCTCAAAAAAACAACACCCGATGTGTGTTGACATAAATCATACACAAACGTCACATTTTTGTTATATATTCAAGTGCCAGCGGACGGAAATAGTCACACAAAATACACATTTACTTAAATAAATCATCTCAAATGTCACATATATTATATATTTATGTGGCCAAAGGACGAACAATAGTTACTCTCAAAAACCATTCGTGTGACTATAAAGTGTTTACGGTCACTAATACTGATTAATCCAACAAAACTTGTGCCTAATTTGTCACACATATTCGGGTTTTGGTCACTCTTTTTCAATGGAAATAGCCACGAACTCCCTAACGTCACCGTATGTGACCTACAGTGGCGCGATCTTTAGTGACAAACACCCAAAAAACACGTGTGACCATATGTATATCGTCACACATTTTTGGAGTGACCAATACCAGTTTTTGTACCAGTGATTGTAAACTCGTAAACTTCATAACTTCTTCGTTATAACTCGGATTTTCGAGTTCTTTATAGATCTAGGAAGCTCATAATATGTACTATTTTAATAAAATGTAATATAAATATTTTATTTCACGAATTAAAACAGTAAGTTTTTAGGATTTTATATAAAAGTTTATAAACTTGTTTTTAACTTAACTAATTTGCTAAAAGTCTTCTAATTTAATTAAATACACATCTTGTATATAGATTAAGTCCTTGAGTTTGTGTCCATCATGTATAGTCCAAGTTTGTCCAAGAACATATCCATTATATTTATTTACTTATATAAACTATATAAATAAATAAACAACCATAAATTTTTATAAATTATCCATAGCATTGTAAATCTATAAGTTAGAACATATTTCTCATGTTTTTTAACACTCAATTTAAACCATGAACAAGTATTTCTTAAGTTTATATAAACTTGTAATCTTTTATAAACATGATAAAATATAACTAGGTGATGATTAACTATATAACAATTATATAAATCATGAAATGAATACTTGGAATAGATTAGGGTTTATAGAAGACCTTAGGAAGATGAATGAAGATGCTAACACAAGCAAGACCCAAGTATCAACCAAGAAATCCTAGTTTCTTATTCAAGAAAACCCTAAGAAAACTCTAGTTTTCTTATACTTGTAAACCCTTGAAATTTACCAACCAAGCTTCCAATACTCTTTGAAACACCTTAGATATGTTATATATCAACCTTAGTATACTTGAATTGCTTTAGAAATCAAAGATGTGTATTATTTTGTATATGGTATGTGATCCGTGAGTTTCAAAGGGAAACAAGAGAGAAAAATGTAAAGTTTTTGCTTGAATTGTAATGTGTGAGTTTACTTTTACTTTATGCAAGGTCTTTATAGCAAGACCTAGTGATAAAACCATTCTAATGAAACTAACAAATGGTTTGAGGGTTTGAAAGGGTGTGGCCGGTTTTGGAGACACTAAGGTAAGGGTTTTATATGTTTTTAATTAGTTTAGGGCTTGTAGGTGTAAGGAACATGTATGGGACTTTAGAGACAAGTATGTTCTAGTGTAAGAATGATGTGACATAGCTTAAGGCATGCTTGAATGTGTCCTTCCTTTTCCTTGTATGCTTACCATCCATGTTGATGGAAAGAGGAGACAAAATGGTTTTGCTTTTGAGCTTTGATCCAAAGGATAACACATATACTTGTTTAATGATGTTAGTGGAGCATTTGATTTAATTTCAAAGCATGAATGAATGTGTATGTATGAAATTCGGTTATGGTAGTGATAATAGGGGTTAGATTTTATAAAACTTTGATAAATATGTATTGGTGGGTATTTGTTGAAGTATAGAAGTGTTTATGTGATTACATGCATGCATGGATGCCTAAAACGCGAACCGGATGCGTTTTACGTAAAGGATAAAAATAAAACTTGAAAAGTTATAATTTATCTTCCTAATAATATTATAACACTTGTTGAATGTAAACTTTTATTTGTTTGATGCATGTTTACGTTGAATGCTTATTTTTAGTTTACGCGATTTAACTAAACGGTTAAAATTAAAAGTGAGCGCGTAATAGTTTTAAATAAATAGTTGAATATTTATTGGCGTAAAAAGACGTGAGAATGCGGGTTGTTACATGTTAGTCCCTCGATTTTCCTAATAGCATGCATTATTAGTCCTTAGTGGTTATTTTTTGTTACAATGTTTTTTTTTTTTTAGTTTCTTCATTTTTAGAAGACATACCATTATTACTCCTTAATGAATAGTAATATACATTATTCTTTCTTCCTGGTTAATTTTTATTACATGTTATTCCATTATTCTTCTTTGGTGGTTATTTTTTATTACATATTAGTCTTTGATTTTCTAGTAACATACATTATTAGTCCTTGGTGGTTAATTTGTATTACATGTTAGCCTCTCGATTTTTTAGTAACACATATTATTAGTCCTTAGTGGTTATTTTTTATTACATGCTAGTCCTTTGATTCTCTTTTTTAGTTCCTCCGTTAGTCATTTGGTTTTCACTGTCAGTCTACGAATTATTATCTTTACATTATTAATCCCTAAAATGTATATTCTTTAGGTTTTCTTTGTTAGTCCTTCCGTTAGTCACTGTGTTTCTATTGTAGGACCCTAACTTTATTGAGAAATAACTAATATTATATTGTAAGTCCCTGATATTCTGAGTAACAACACTCATATTTTGTTTACATTAAAGTTTCGTAAGATGAGATATGTAGTTGTCGACCATTAGTTTATATTTAAGGGCAATAGTTTGCTGATTAACCATCTTTACAGGGTGTTTATGCATTTTTATTTTCTTATGAATATTAAAATTTCGTGGTTAGTTTTTGAATTTTTTTTACATTATTAGCCCCTTAAGGTGTATAAAATTTAACTTAAGTGTGATACTTTATTTTTATTTAAATAATGTTATGTTTTTTTGGGTAAAGAAAATTATGTTATGTTTTTAATTTAATGTGTTAAGAAACGGGAGGATATCAAATATTACTCATACATGCAGCCAAGTTTTATCATTTATGACTACATGTATTAATTCAAAATTAATTTATAAAAAAGTTTGTCTCGTCATAAATATATAATATTCCGCCGCAACGATTGAGAAAAAAATTCCGTGTTCAAAACATTACAAGATTCTCCGTCCCATAACGATCGTTAATACTAACAAGGTATTTCACGTTGGTAAATTTTTGCAAAGTATTTTATTGTTCATTCCCAATCTGTAATATACTTATTCCGTGGAAGCTTTTCGCAGCTTAAAGTTGTGCAGAAAATGGTCACTATCGGAATGTGAATGTCGAGATCTGACTTCTTTATTCTTCTCATATCAAACACTTAAAACACTTCACAATCTTCAAGTATTTGTTAGCTAATAAGGATAATAACTAATAAGCACGATCTTTTTGTTTAGGCCCGTTTGTTTAGGTATTAAGTTATATTGTTTCTATTATATAAACAATTGTAATATAGTAGTTATAGTTGAATCTGATCAATATATTGTTTATTTTTTCTTTTTGATTTCATATCAAAAGTTAGGTTATTGTTTTTTCGGTTCCGTTGCCTTTTTTTCATGATCGCTTGAGTCCATCTGCAGTTTTGTAGCCATCATCAGTTTATTGCAAGTTTGACTTTATCGTCCAAGTAACTCATTAATTTTGCCATTTTCTGTGTTTGTTCGTTTGATTCATTAATGCCGTAATTACAATACTATCCTATTTCCTCCAATCACAAACGACGCCGTTTGTAAACTCTGGAAAAAATTAGCCTAAAATCCGGCCCAAGTAAAAAAAATCCGCCGGCCAAAAAAAAAAAACTTTACAAAACGGACTCTCAACTTTTAACTATTTACGATATTTTTATATAATAAACTTTATTTATCAAATATATAACACATATCTACCGATTCATTCATATCAAAAAATACCCACGAAAAGATCTTCGAATTGCGAACAAAACGAGCTTTGCAATGCTTCTGACATGCGCACGATTTTATAAAAAATGCTGAAGTTTGGTATAAATAAAAAAAATTAAAAACCGTACCCTCAACTTTTAAATATTTACGACTTTTTATATAATAAACTTTATTTATCAAATATATAACGCATATCCACCGATTTATTCAGATCAAACAATACATGCGGAAAGATCTTCGAATTGTGAACAAAACAAGCCAAATATTGCAATGCTTCTGACATACGTACGATTTTATATAAAATGTTTAAGTTTTCGCCCGAAAAACAAAGTCACGCCGTTTTGGTCTTTCAAGCCCCGCTAACATTTATAAACTTTAATAAGTAAATACATTTAGTATATGCTTCCAGGTACATGTCATACTATATAAATATGAATACACATATTTTGTTAACCAAATAAGTAAAAAATAATATACTCATGCTCCGAGGACGACAAATACTCATTCAAATTCCGTGATAGGTAAAAAAATGCTCAGTGAAATAAAATACGTGTGTTGTAATCGATTCGCAAAAAATTATGTCTTGCGAGAACGCGCGAACTATCTTGTTTGTGTATTATTATAATTGATCAATTATAATACGGAGTAATAAAAAAAAGAGGATGAGGGATTTTGATTGGTGACATATATGGTTCAGTTGCATATATTCAGTGCATGTGGTTTTAGACTTTGAGGTATTCTTTATTTATTTATAATATGTTTTTAGTATTTGATTTGGATTTCTTTGGTTTAAGTAAAATAAGTTTATTATCATTTTATGGTGTTCGTATTAGTTTACTGATATGAAGAATTTGAGAATCAGTTTCCTGTATGCTTGAGTTTCGTTGGGTGATTGTTCGTGATATTGGCATTTGATTTCGTATTGGTATTATTATTGGTATTGGTAATTTGGTATGGTATCATAACCGATTTGAATTGGAAATTGGTTTTGTAATTTATGACGATGTGGTTATGTGTTGCATTTTGGCATCAACAACAAGTTTTGGTTTCGCCCGATTTCGATATGATTCTGCATGGTTACACATCTTTGATTATTACTGGTCTGCTCTGACTGTCGCACTGCCTAGGAATTTTGCTCAGAATCTAGTATGTTGTAATATGGTCGGTCTGCATCCACCGTTTTGAATCTACTCTTCGTCTATCTTCATTTGGATATGTATGCCTGAATCTCCTCTTCGTCTATCTTTGTACGGATCTGCCTGCCTGAATCTGTCTGTCTGCCTGATCTGCTCTCATCATCTCTGTATTTATGTGATTTTGTGCTATGCACCTGCATGATATGCCTCGCCATTCTCGTATTTGTCTGATCTTCTCTCATTCATCTCTGTATGTGTAAGATTCTGTGCTCTGCACCTGTCTGAATCTACACATGGTTCTACTCTCGTTCATCTCCGTATTTATGTTGCTCTGATTTTGGTTTTGCAGTGACTTTGGTCCGTCTGTTTAAGACTTGACTGATGTCGCCTTGTTACAGTTTGGATTGGATCGGAATGAGACTCTGTCTAGCCAACAGCGTTTTGCAACTCTGGACACTACGAGCCTTTTCTTATTGTCGCGTCTCCCCCTCTCTATCAAGTTTTAATTTTATTTTATTTCAAACAAAATCTCAATGTACACCGTTGCGACATTATGAGTTTGAGGAGAGGGGTGTTAGTTAATAAGGACATGTTGGGATTAAAAGTCTTCTTGATGTTGTTAGAATTACTGATGCTCATGTTTATGTTAATACTGCTCTGATGAAGTTAGTGCTGCTCATGAACTTCAAAGAAAATATACCAAGTAGTTACTAGTGCTGGTACAAAAGTTAATGCTGCTAGTGAAGAGTTACTACTGCTAGTACAAAGACTGCTTGAAGTTAATGCTGCTGAAGAGTTACTACTTCTCAAGAAAATATTCTAAGTAGTTAGTACTGCTTGTATTAAGTTAGTACTGCTAGTGTAAGTTAGTACTGTTTGTTAGTACTATTTACTTGATATGTATTAGTTATTTATAGAAAAGATTTTATATACTTAGAAAGTCTTGTAAGCCGACTATGCCCCTTGGTGTAATAAAAGGAGGTCTAAGCATGAGGTTTTGATAACGAATTCAATCTTAGTCGAATAATTCTTAGCTCAAGGTCTTGTTAACCTAATACTTTACGAGTATTCGAATTGTTATCATTAATAATATTGGAGCTTGTTTGTTGAATTATATGTTCATTGAATTGATGTTTCATTGATAATTCTTCTTAATATTAAAGATTAGATTCCACATAATCTTTAATACATTCGAACAAAGCTTTTACTATAGTTGTGTTAGATTTATCTAATATAACTAAACCTTAAACAAGCATAAGGAATTCGATCTATTGAAGTGGGATTAACAAGTGGTATCAGAGCTTGTTGAAAAGCTTTGAATAAGAAGAACCTGTTTTTATACACAAGATCTTTTGCTAAAAGATATGGATCAAGATTCTGCATCACAGTTGGCTGATCCAAGTTCCCATGTCAAACCTAGTAGTATGAGATCTTGCGGATGATAATTGAACTAAATATCCAGATTATAGACTATTACTGTGGGAAGTCATAGAGAATGGTGCAACCTTGCCAAAAACAACACATGAAAGGTGTTTATGACATTGGATGCCTATTAACAACAATCTGAAGAAGAAGCATAGAAAAGATTAGAGTGAAAGCTAGAAGTAACTTTAAAGATGAGAATCTTCCCAATGAATCAACAGTTAAAGTTTAACTCTATAAGGATGCTAAGAAGTTGCTGGAAAGCTGTTGAAAAGAGGATTTGGTTGGGAATGCAGCTACTAAAAAGACTCAAAGGAATCTCTTAAAGCAGCAAATATGAAAACTTCACCATGCTTCAAGCATAGAAGATGCTTGATCAAACTTTTATAGGTCTTCAACCGCATGTGAGTCAGATGGAGCTTTTGGAATGAAAAGCTTTCACAAGAAGATGGTTAATCAAAAGTTATAAGAATTTTGTCACCTGAAGTGGAACACTCATGGCTGTATGTTTGGAGGAATAAAGATGGATTTGGATTATAGATGAGCATAGGATGATTCTAACAAAACCTCAAGGTGTAAGAACCAAAAGTTAAAGGATGTCTAGCTCAAGTTCCAGCAGACAGAACATGGCTTTTTGTGTCCTCTCAAATAACAACATCAGCAGCACAATGAAGGCAGTTAATTACTGCTCATTGAGTTTCACGCTAGCACTCAAGTGATGCTATTGACTCTACAAATATTGATTAACTTAGTGATGTTTTTATTTGTGCATATCTTTACTACTCAAGCCCAAATAGTCCTCAACTTGTACATGAGGACTTGCATACAAATCCATCCGGATAACATGAAGAGAGGATTTGAGATGGCAAATGGCCATTTTGACTATGAGGCTATAAAGGATTTGAAGCATATAGGAATGTGAAGCTTACTGTTAATGGCAATGAGACTATTGTTTTTGATAAGTCCAACGTGGAGTGCTATAACCGCCACAAAAGGGGACACTTTGCTAGGGAGTGCAGAGCTCTAAGAAATCAAGACAACAAGAATAAGGAAAGCTCAAGAAGGAGTGTGCCTGTGGAAATATCTAAAAACTAAAAAAAAAAAAAAACTTCTACAGCTTGGTGTCATGTGATGTCTTGTGGCTATGACTGGTAATGGATCAGTCAAAGTAAGGCCTAATTTACGGCACTCATGGCTTCACATCTCAAATTATGACTCAGAGGTATCCAATGATTCTATTTGTTCAAATCTTGTTTAAAAACTATTGAATATCTTAAATCTTAAAATGATCAACTATTAAAAGATTTAAAGAAATCTGAGTTAATGGTTTTAGGTTATAAGACAGGTTTAGAGTCTGTGAAAGAAAAACTTGAAGTTTATAAAGCATATGAGTCTATTATATTTACAAGATATTAAGGGATTAAAATTTGAAATTCATTTAGGAGAAATAGCTATTAGAGAGCTTAAGAAGAAGCTGTAAATAGTTCAAAAAGAAAAAGATAGCATTCAACTTAATGTAGATAAATTTGAACATGCATCTAAAAGTTTAAACAAGCTCATAGAGTGTTAGATAGTTGACAATGCGAAGAAGAAAGTTTAGGCTATGAAAATTATAATGCAGTTTCACCTCCCTACACAGGAAATTTCATGCCTCCAACACCTGATTTATCTTTTACTGGTTTAGATGAGTTTGTTAATGAGCCTGTAGTTGAGAACTGTAAAGCTATGTCTAGTGAAGAAGAGCCTAAGGTAGTTAGGAAGAATGATGATGCCCCAATTATTGAAGAATAGGTGTCAGATGATGAGGAAGAGGATGTGTCTCAGCCTAAAATTGAAAAAAAAAACAGTTAGGCCTAGTATTGTTAAGAAAGAGTTTTGTCAATCTAAACAAACAAGAAAAAACTCCTTAGGAAACTGTTAAACAAGTTGAGCAACATAGGCAAAACACTCACAACCTAAGAAGCAATCAAAGAAATTGGAACAATATGATGTCTCAAAAACTAGGAAGCAATTTTGAGATGTTTAATAAGGCTTGTTATGTGTGTGGAAGCATAATCAGTTGCAGAATGATTGCAATTACCATCAAAAACATTTCAAATCATAGGATGGTTAAAACCTGTTTGGAACAAGTTCACAAGGAATTATCAAAACTTATTGCTAAAAAGACTCACCACTAACACTGTGCTAAAAAGAAACATGGTATTCCAAGAGCATTACTATATGTAAGTCTGCTTAGTATCAATTAATCAGCTATGACAAAAAATTTCTAAAATAGCGTATTAGTTAATACTGCTAGACAAGTTAATAATGCTCACTCAAAAACAACAATGAATATTGCTAGACCAATGTCATATCTTTCTAAAACAGCACATTCAACTGTTAAGAGGCCCATTCAAAAGAACACAACATTTAAAACAATAATATTAATCAAAGGGTTAATACTGTTAGGGATAAAAAAATAATCCGTCAAAGGACAAAAGTGCAGTAGTTTAATGCTGATAAGGAGGAAATAAATTAATAGTGTTAAGAGCCTCAAGCTTGTTGGGTTTGGAAACCAAAGAATAAAGTTTTAGACCATGTTTCTAAACACAACAGTGCATCAATCACCCTAAAAAAAAAAGTTTAATTATGTTGATGCACAAGGCAGATCCAAGTCAGTGATGGCTTGGGTCCCCAAAAGAAATTTATTTTCTTATCAAGTGTGCCTGCGCAATCCACAAATGGATTTACCAGTATCAAGGAGTGATTCTGCATATAGGATGCTCAAGGCACATGATAGGGAACATGTCCTATCTTACAAACTATGAAGAGATAGATGGAGGATATGTTGCTTTTGGAGGGAACCCCAAAGGAGGGAAAATCACAAGAAAAGGTACCATTAAAACAGGTAATTTAGATTTTGAAAATGTGTCTATAAATGAAAGTTAAAGTTTATCCTCTTAAGGTATCTTGCACAAATTTGTGAAAAAAAAATAGTGTTCCATTTTAATAACACTGAAATATGTAATTTATCTCCAACAAAACTTTAAGTTAATTGATGAAAGTCAAGTTTTACTTAGAGTTCCTAGAAAGAACAATATGTATAGTGTTGATTTAAAGAACATAGTTCCTAAAGGAGGTTTAACTTGCCTTTTTGCAAAAGCCACATCTGATGAATCTAAACTTTGGCATAGAAGGCTAGGTCACTTAAATTTTAAAACCATGAATAAATTGGTTAAGGGAAATCTTGTAAGAGGTTTACCTTCCAAACTTTTTGAAAATGATCAAACCTGTGTTGCTTGTCAAAAGGGAAAGCAGCACAGAGCCTCTTGTAAGTCCAAAACAGAGAACTCAATCAGTCTTCCTTTACATTTGTTGCATATGGACTTATTTGGTCCAACATTTGTAAAAAGCCTTATGAAGAAAATGTATTGCCTAGTTGTCACAGATGATTACAATAGGTTTACATTGGTTTTCTTTCTAGCTACTAAGGATGAGACTAGTGGCATAGAAAATCTTTATAACAGAGAAATGTATTGCCTAGTTGTCATAGATGATTACAGTAGGTTTACATTGGTTTTGTTTCTAGCTACATTGGTTTTCTTTATAACTGGTATAGAAAATCTAGTAGATCACAAGGTTAAGGTGATTAGATGTGATAATGGGACTGAGTTAAAAAACAAAGAAATGAATCAGTTTTGTGAGATGAAGGGTATTTTAAGACAATTTAGTGTAGCTAGAACTCCTCAAAAAAATGGAGTTGTTGAGAGGAGGAATAGGACACTAATTGAGGCTACTAGGACTATGCTAGCTGATTCTAAGTTGCCAACTACTTTTTGGGCAGAAGAAGTTAATACTGCTTGCTATGTGCAAAATAAAGTGTTAGTAGTTAAGCCTCATAACAAGACCTCATATGCACTTTTTCATGGTAGAACACCAACTTTAAGTTTTATGAGACTATTTAGGTGTCCTGTTACTATTCTTAATACCATGATACTCTTTGAATAGTAAAGCCTTTAGAGTATTCAATAGTAGAACAAGGATAGTGGAAGAAAACTTGCATATTATGTTTAGTGAGAATACACCTAATGTTGTAGGTATTCGACCAGATTAGCTATTTGATATTGATGCACTAACAAGAACAGTCAATTATAAGCTAATTATTGCAGGTACACAGTCTAATAGTTTTGCAGGTACAAAAGCAAGTGATAATGCATGTCAAACTAGAAAGGAGACAAACCTGTCAAAAATTACATTTTGCTACCGTTATGGCCTGCTGATCCACCATATTCCCAAGATC
>BQNB010123163.1:0-20148 GCA_026074375.1 Tanacetum coccineum
GTAAATTCGATTTTTGGTATATGAATTCTATCTTTTCATTTATTGATCTTGATACGTATCGTTATTCGATATGTGCTTTTTTCGTGGTATGCTTGTTGATTCTTTCGTTTGCGTTTCCTATCGGTACAGATATTCTATCTTTTCTTTTAAAGGATTTTCATGACATATGATCCGCATCTATTTGCATCTGTGAAATTCCTTATATGTTTTCTAGCCTTTGATTTGATATTCCTTTGCTACCGTATAATTTGATTCAGGAGCTAATTTTAGTTTCATCTCCACTGATTTTGTACCTTTATTAAATGTGAAACCTAGTACCTTAAGACCTGGCTATGTGATTGAAGTAGCTAGTGGTAAAAAGGTAGAAACTGATAAGATTATCCGCGGTTGCATACTAGAACTAGGAGATTCCCTGTTCAGTATAGACTTGATATTGTTTGGTCATGGAAGTTTTGATGCTATTGTAGGAATGGATTGGTTGTCTAAACATAAGGCTAAGATAGTTTGCCATGAGAAAATGGTTTAGATACCTTTGGCAAGTGGTAATATACTCCTTGTTCAAGGAGAACGAACCGAGGAAAGCCCAAAATCCCTTAAGAGTACAAAAATAGATGAGTAGAAGTTAGATAAGATCCCAATTGTAACACCCCCAAAATCTGATATGCAGCGGAATGGTAACATTGGGGTGCTACGTCAAAGTACAACAATCAAGATATAGGAAACGACCTAAAAATGGCGTTTTAAACAAGAACATTCGATGCATTATAGCAAAATCAGAGTTTATACATTAGGTCTCATAAGTTTTGAAAAGAAAAGACATACTACATAAGTTCTTTAAACAAAAGCTTAATAATCCCAAAAGACGACATAAGTTTTTATAGATAAAGTTGCATCGAATTTAATTAAAACACAGAATCCGTTTTCATCGATATCCATCACGGCTCCCATCCAAGCTTATATCTGAGGACCTGAAATTAAACATGCTAAAGGTCAACACAAAGGTTGAGTGAATTCATAGGTTTATAAGTAAAAGTGTGGACCACAAGATTTAAGTAATGGAGGACTAAGTACATATTCCGAAGTCCAAAAACATGTATTATTGCACTAAGCTCATGACCCCGAAGCCTTAACTGTTTTTGCCCCAAGTGGGTAGGGTGTCTGCCAAAACAACCTACAAGTTATTCTCAATGTTAAATGCACCATGGTCAACTTGTGACCAGAAATTCAAGGTGGGGATTGTTAGTCCCGATAGATCTATCCACAACACTAGCGCTCACAATAGTGGTAATTGACGGTTCATGATATGGTAGGGACTTAGATGGCACTGTGGTAACTTATGCAATAATATGCAGGTAATAATCTGGATAGCATACAGTTTAAAACAAAACACTTGTGTCCGTAGTAAAACAAGCATGTAATTCCACCCCGTAGAGTTTATAAAACAAGGAGATAGAAATGGGGGCTATGAACTCACCTTAGGAGTGAAGTGATGAAATAATCAGGTAAATGGCAGAAAACGTATCACGGAAATATCCGAAAGCAACCTAAGTAAATATGGGTCGTATCAGTACTCAAGTACGTCGTCTAATAACTACCATGTACAATCCTATATAGTTATCATCATACTATCGTTCGGGCTATCATAATTAAGAGGTCATGACATGACGTACGAGGAGCTAGGATACTTTAAATCGTAAATCCAACAGTTCGTCAATACGACATCCGAAGAGGCCTCATTATGAAATTCCCTAGTAATATAGCACTTGATAACTAATACCACATATAGGTCTATATAGCTCAATCACCATCTAATTGTTTTGGAAAAATTGGGTTGATTAAGTAAAAACGTTTATAATTATCGTTTTAGTAAATATAACATAACTTTTGCGTTTTAAGCCCTAATTTGACGTTTCTTATGCCCACGCTTTCGTACAAAGACGAGTGATCAAAATATTAGATATTAAAATTTTCAACTTTCTGTTGTGAATAGTAATTTTACTGTTCACAACAGCTATAAACCCGTTTTTACGTTTTAATTAGCGTAAAACTCGTAAATGTCGTATTTTATTCGTTATAGTTCCGTTTTTAGCGATTCTTTCGAGTACGATCTCGTATTTAAAAGTTATATCATATATTTGATGTTTTAAAAATATAACTTTCTGTAATGAATAGTAATTTTTATAAAAATAGTTTTATAAACCCGGTATTAACGTAAATCGTATTTTTATCGTATCTTTTTCGTTATAAATCGGTTTTTCAAGTTTCTTATCATTTTGGAATCGTCATGAGGCGTATTATTTTTATAAAAAGTCAAAACCTACTGTATAAGTGTCGAATTTAAACAGCCCTTTATTATCCAAGAGTATACTTTCTTTAAACACTTTAAAAACCCTAATTTATACATAATCATGTTTATACTTAAACAACATGTTAACATACTTATAGATCCATTATTCCATGATATATACAACAACATGACATAAGAAAAAGTGTATAATTTCATAACCATAGGTAAAAACTCTTTTTACATATTCAAAGGTTCTAAATGGTGATTTAGCTATAAAGAACATGTAAACACATAAAATCATGAAATGAAAAGTATAAAGGTATTTAGATAACCTTAGGAAGGATGAATGATGAAGAACAAATGATCTAAACCCTTGTTTTGGATATCAAACCCGAGATTATAACACTAGAAAAACCCTTAATCCTTTGAAACCCGAATCTTGCACAAACTTTCTTAAATCTTCGAAACGAGAAATCAACCCTCCGATCTTTCTTAGAACACCTTAGAATAGATGTAAGAACACTTGTATTTGATCTAGAAAATCAAAGTATGGATGTGTTATGGAGATGGTTTTGAGCCGTGATATATGATGAGAGAAATGAGAGAGATTTTTGTGTTTTACACCTTAGGAATGTGTTTTGTATGTTTTTCTTACTAGTTAAGCCTTTATATAGGGCTTAACTAAGGTTAAGAAACTCTAGTTAAGTTAACTAGGGTTAAGTTAAAGGAAAATATCTAAAAGATATTTTAGATAAATATCTAATAAATATCTTATAAATATCTAATAAATATCTTATTAATTAAACGCGAGCTATGACCAAGGTCGAGAAATAAATATGACGTGGTTCATAAAATGATATTTTATGATCATAAGAATAATAGCGAGACATGTCGTAAATTTTTACGATGCTCAAAACGATTAACGAACGCGCGATCAACCGTTGACTCGCGAAACGTCAAAAATAAAAATTATCAATTCTTCTCCAAATTTTTCATAATAAAATACGAAAATATTTATTATCGACAAATAAAATGTTAAATGTCGACACTCACTCACGGAAACTCGTAAAATAGATGACGTCGAAAATGACCTGAAAATACGGAATGTTACAGTCCTTCCCCGTTAAATGAGCCTTGTCCTCAAGGCTCAAGTTGCGACACTTGACGAAGGTACGGGTTCGGAGAAAGATGCGGATATTTCATCCGAAATTGTGTTGATGAAGAGGTGTAGGTTTTAAGGTGATTACTCTCAGCATGACATGGTCTTTCCTGAATGCATAGGTAATCAGTCTATGCACCAAATATACATAGGTGATTAAGCTATGTATATTTGAGGTCCAATGATGTAATGCTCATTTTCGTCAAAATAGTGTGATGTAGGAAATGTATCAAATAGTTTTATAACGAAATGAAATAGTCAGTAAAGTAAACGTGAAGTAGCTCATAGGGTGACAACAAAATGGTCTATAGGTTGACATCGAGATTGTTTGTAAAGCGATAGGTCATAACAAGTATAAAGAATATCCGAACAAACGCAGAAGTAGTCAAAAAGAATGAACGTAAAGAATTATTCAATCAACAAAATAAACGTAAAAAGTCGTGTTTCTCCAACATTTTCTAAATACCTTGAAAGGTCCGTGACCCGAAGCGAACTCACCCCTTATTTATATGTAAACAAATACGAACATGTATAAATACACAACAAGGGACGAAATCACGCGAGAGACGATTGATAATTGATGTTTGAAAATGACAAGGATGTGATTGGGAACTAAACTTAATGAGCAAATGCACATAAAAATGAGCAAAGAAAATAAGCTGGAACAAGAATAAAGCTAGGAATTGTAAAAACATTAAAACTTTTTACCTAAAACACAAATAAGCTTATAAGCTTAAGGCAATCAAATTAGTTAAACTAACTCTAAATTAGCAAATTTAAATGCAATTAAGGTAAATTAAGCAGGAAACACAACAGTACTAACAACAGTACTAACAGTATTAACTGCCAGTACTAACTTGAGTTAGTACTGCTAGCTTTGAGTTAGTACTGTTAGCTTAAGGTTAGTACTGCTAGCCTTATCAAAACACATTTAAACAAGAAATAAGCAAATAAGCTAAAACAGATATTCACCTAACCTTAATAAGTACTTAATAATAGGAATAAACAACTAGCATAAACTAAAATGACAAATAAGCTAAAAAGCTACAAACTGATACACTATTAGAAATACTTTGAAAAGGAAAATAAGCTTAAATAAGCATTATCCTAATATCACGGTAAAAGAAAATGGTTTAATCTACTCTAAAAAGCTAAGAAAATTTTAAATAAGCAAAAATAATAAGCTGATAAGCTAAAAAGAACCACCAGTATTAAAAGTTTTAACTAGCAATACTAACTGTAGTACTAACAGTATTAACTAACAGTACTAACTTGGAGTTAGTACCGGTAGTTATAAGTTAGTACTGGTAGTTATAAGTTAGTACTGGTAGCCTAAGGTTAGTACTGTTAGTTTAAAATCCCAAAAATGAACTAGCAGTACTAACTAAAGAGTTAGTACTGTTAGTTCAAAATACCCCTTAAAGTTTTCACAAATCATTTTTCTTTTATTATTAAGCTGATTTGGTCCTTAATTATTAAAAACAGATTGTTAAATAACAAAATAGAATACTTATAAACAGGTTTTAGTCAAGAATAAGCACTAATAAGCAGTTCTACAGTAAATAAGAAAACAAGAAAAAAGGAGAAAAAAAACTTACAACACCTTGCTCAAAACAGGGCTAAACAAGTATCCTACAAGCTCTAGCTTGCATATAACAAGCTAGTAGTGTCATAAGACTCCAGAACTGGCTTATAATCCACAACATAAGTAGGTGCTTTTTGGGTATATTTGAGAGTGATATTTGTGATTTTCTCTTAACTACTTAACTTTTTATTTTTACTTAATGAAAACAGCTTATAAGTAAGCTGTACTGATGGCTTTTTGAACACCAAACAATACAATGAAGAAACTTGATAACTGGAATTGTAAATTGATTTAAAACCTTAAATTTGCATTAAAACTTGAAAGAGTTACAAGATGAAAGTAAAAGCTGTAAAATGACTGAAAATAAGCTAAGTTAAATTAAGAGTTAAAAACTAAAAAAAACTAACATGCCTCAAAGGCTTACAAAAGGCTCTATATATAGCCGAAGTCTTCATCTCTTGGACTTGCAGCTTGTGTTTCTTTTGTGAGAGCTTCAACCAAGTGTGCTTGTTGTGTGAGGGGATTCTACAACAAATCCCAGCCTTTTATTTCATTTGTGCTTCTTTGGAGGCAATCTCAGCCATCGAAATGCTTTGGAACTGGATGAGGATTGTCAACATGGCATTTATACAACTGGGGGGGGGTTAGTAGGGTGGATGAAATGATTTTGGCTTACATAATGAATTTATTGACAACGTCAATGAACCTAAAACACGGGGTGTTATAGTCACCCCCCGTTAGATGAGCCTTGTCCTCAAGGCTTAAGACGCGGCACTTGACGACGGTGTGGTCTTTGAGAAGAGGTGTGGGTAGTTCTTCCGGAATTGATCCTCGCGTTCCCACGTAAACTCAGGACCTCGCTTGGAGTTCCATCGAACCTTGAGTAATGGGATTCGGCTTCGCTTTAACCGTTTAACTTCACGGTCCATAATTTCTACTGGCTCTTCGACAAAATGAAGCTTGTCATCCACATGAAGTCTATCTAACGGAACGGCTAATGGTTCGTCGGCATGACACTTTTTCAGGTTGGACACATGGAATGTATTATGAACCCTGCTTAGCTCTTCTGGAAGCTCAAGATTATAAGCAACCTCTCCAAACCTTTCTAACACCTTGAATGGTCCAACATACCTAGGGTTTAACTTCCCCCGTTTGCCAAAACGTACGACCCCTTTCCAAGGCAAAACCTTAAGCATAACACTATCCCCAACTTAAAATTCCATTGGCTTAAGCTTTAAATCGGCGTAACTCTTTTGCCTATCACGTGCGGCTTGTATTCTTTGCTTGATCTAGACGATCTTCTCAGTCGTCTCTTGAACTATTTCTGGATCGGTGAGTTGAACTTCTCCAATCTAAGCCCAACACACAGGTGAACGATACTTTCAACCATAAAGTGCTTCAAATGGTGCAACCTTGATGCTAGCGTGATAGCTATTGTTATATGAAAACTCGACCGATGGCAAATGGTTAACCCAACCTTTTCCAAAGTCAATCACACAAGCACACAGCATATCCTCAAGAGTTTGAATAGTCCTCTCACTTTGTTCTTCAGTTTATGGATGATACGCAGTACACATATCCAGGCTAGTACCCAAATCCTTCTGAAGTGACCTCTAGAAATTTGATACAAATCTAGGGTCGCGATCACAATGATTGAGAGAGGTATTTCATGCCTCGTGACTACCTTCTTTAGGTACATTCTTGCTATTTTCTCCATGAGATTAGTTTCCCTCATTGGTACAAAGATGGAAGACTTAGTAAGTCGGTCGACAATCATCCAAATGGTGTCACAACCTTGTGATGACTTAGGAAGATTCATGACAAAATCCATGGTGAAATTGTCCCCCTTCCATTGAGGTATCTTGGATTGCACCAACAACCCCGATGGCTTTTGATGTTCAGCCTTGACCTTAGCACATGTCAAAACATTTGCTAACATAGGCGATGATGTTGGCCTTTATATTGGGCCACTAATATAGCCTTTTCATGTCTTGATGCATCTCATTAGAACCCGGATGGATAGAGTATTTTGATTTGTGGGGCTCGTGCATTATCACAGTCCTCAAATTACCATATCATGGCAACCAACTCCTGCCATTTAAGCATAAAGTTCCATCCGCACGCGGTTCCAACTTCTTCGTTCTAGCTTTCTCCGGATCCTTAGCATTTTCAAATAACATGCCTCCAACATCTTCGTTCTTGATGTTCTTTGGTTTTCGTCCTTCAGGCTGAGCATTCAAGATTTGTTTGGTAAGATCCAAGCCAATAGTCATGACTAAGGCTTAAACTCTTAATGGTTGATCTCTCTCCTATAACGTTTGCCTTTCCTGGTTGATAACGAATATCGTAATCGTAATCACTAAGCAACTCTAACCAACGACGTTGCCTCATGTTCAACTCTTTCTGATTAAGAATGTATTGTAGACTCTTTATGATTAGTGACACCGTGCCTTGGGCCCCCCCCCTTGGGTAGGTCCATACAGGTAGTGCCTCCAAATCTTGAAAGCAAACACTACTGCTCCAAGTTCCAAATCATAAGTCGTATATTTCTTCTCATGAATCTTCAGTTGGCTTGATGCATAAGCAATCACCTTTTCTCTTTGCATTAACACAGCGCCCAAACCCTTCTTTGAAGCATCGCAGTATGTGATAAAATCTTCGCTTCCTTCAGGTAAGGCTAGGATTGGTGCACTGCACAACTTCTGCTTCAACAGTTGAAAAGCTGCTTCTTGTTTATCACCCCACTCAAACTTGACCTTCTTCTGGGTGAGCTTGGTCATCGGTTTGGCAATCTTCAAAAATCCTTCGATGAATCTTTGATAATACCCAACAAGACCTAAAAATTAACAAATCTCCGTTGGCGACTTAGGAGATGCCCAATCTTTAATGGATTCGATCATGGCAAGATCCACGTGAATGCCCTCACTATCAATCACGTGACCAAGGAACTGTACTTTGGGAATCCAAAATTCACACTTGGAAAATTTAGCATACAACTCCTCTTTCTTAAGCAATTATAAGATTAGCTTAAGGTGCTCTTCGTGTTCTTGCTTATTCTTTGAATATATCAGAATATCGTCAATAAAGACAATTACGAATTTATCCAAATATGGTTTGCACACCCGATTCATAAGGTCCATGAATACGGCAGGTGCGTTTGTCAAACCAAACGGCATAACTTGAAATTCATAATGGCCGTAACGGGTTCTAAAAGCGGTCTTTGGAATGTCTTCTTCTCGAACCCTCAGTTGGTGATAACCCGATCTTAGGTCGATCTTCGAGTAGACACTCGACCCTTGAAGCTGATCAAATAAATCATCAATTCTTGGGAGCGGATAACGGTTCTTCACCGTCAGTTTATTCAATTCCCGGTAATCAATGCACATTCGAAATGATCCGTCTTTCTTCTTGACAAACAAGACCGGAGCTCCCCAGGGTGAGGAACTGGGTCTTATAAAGCCTTTGTCAGATAGTTCTTTTAGTTGCTCCGACAACTCTTTCATTTCAGAAGGTGCCAATCGATAAGGCGCCCGAGCTACGGGTGCAACACCAGGTATCAAATCAATTTGAAATTCCACTTGTCGAGTCGGAGGAAGACCCGACAAGTCCTCAGGAAAGACTTTAGGAAAATCTCGAACTATTGGTACATCCTCAAGTCGCTTCTTCTCTGACTTGTCTTCAACCTCCTTTGTAGTAACATGTGCCAAAAAGACTAGACATCCTTTTAGCATGTATTCTTGTGTTTTGGAGTACGAGATAATGTGCAGATGAGCCTCGTGTCCCTGGTTGCTTCCGTCACCGTGAACAATTAATGTTTCATTTCCCCAGGGGATACGAACGATCTTCTCGGCACACACAATGATTGCTTGGTACTTTGCCAACCAATCCATACCAATTATAGCGTCGAAACTACCAAGTTCTACGGGCATTAAATTTATGTTGAATGGGTAGTTCAGGAGATTTAATTTGCAACCCCTAAGGATAGTGTTTAACCCAATTATCCTCCCGTTAGCTAGTTCGACATCATAATAGTGATCTAAGGTAGATGGCGTAATATCCATTTGGGAACTAAATGCAGTAGACACAAAACTCCTATCGGCACCAATATTAAATAATATAGAAGCATAGCGGTTGTTGAGAAGGAATGTACCCGTCACAACGTTAGAGTCTGGGTTTGTCCTGCAAGTCCCCTCCGCATTACACTTTTGGCTGGAGCCCTGTCATTACCAACTTGATTTCCATGATTTTTCTGTTGTTCTTCAACTTTGGACATTCTCTCTTGAAGTGTCCTTGAACCTCACACTCGAAGCAAGTAGGTTTTTGGCCTAACCCAGTACCCCTTTGATTGTTAAGCATTGTTGCATTTCTGCACTCTACAGCACGAGCAAACGGCCAACTTTGTTGCATTTGTGGCATTTTTGAGCACACGGACTGTCGTGGTGTTAGATGGCCATTTAGGCATTAGGGGTTTAGATCCCCCGTATGGCTTCCTTTTCACCAGTCCCTGCAGTATAGGCCCTGCCAGTGTTCTGTCTCTTGTTCTGTTGTTGTTGGTTTTGATTGTTTTGGGAAGTGTTTTCAAACTTCCTTTTGTTCTCAGGCTGTCTTTTAGCAATGATGTTGACTTTCTTATCCATTAGTTTAGTGGCCATTTCAACAACCTCTTGCATGGTTTTCAGCTTTGATGCTATAATATTTCCATGGATCATGTCGGGTAATCTGCCGACGTACCTTTCAATCTTGTCAGACTCCTCAGGAAAATCCAAGTCACACAGACAGTGCTAATTCCTAGAAACGTTGGTGGTACCCAATCACATCAGTACCCTTCACTTTTAAATTCCACAATTCGGCCTCGAGCTTTTTCATCTCGTTCCTTGGACAGTACTTGTCAGCCATTTTCTTTCTCAAATCGGCCCATGTCATTGCATATGCAACATCATGACTGGCAGTCAAAACATGGGAATTCCACCATATTAGAGCACCTGCTAGAAGAGTACAAGTGGAAAACTTAATCTGATTTTCCACAGAGCAGTTGCTTATGCGGAAAACAGTCTCCATCCTTTCGAACCATTGAGTTAATTCAACAACTCCCTCAGTGCCTTTGAAATATAGAGGTTTGCACTTCATAAAGTCTTGGTAAGTGCATTCTCGAACAACGCGTTCAGTCCTTCTGCCACCCGTTCCCGAAGTGTGGCTGTCATCGCCATTCCTGTTTGCATCACGTGCTGCCAAAGCGGCAGTGACACCTTGGTCAATCATTGCCTGAAGTTGGGCATTAGTGACCGATGTGGTGGTGGTTGCTGTTGGGGCTGGGGTTGTTGTGACCGGTGTTGACCTTGTGGCTCGTTTTGGTGCCATTTTCTTCAATCACAAGAAAATACAATACCCGTTAGATTTCATTAAATCATAACCATGACATGACATATACATGATAAATAAAGTAAGATCATATCACACAGCGAAATATACAACTGAATTGTAATCAACAATGATATAACCAAATCGACATTCATTCATAAACAAATTCGATTATAGACATGACATAATACAACCATTCCATATATAAATTGGAAAACATACATGAATGGTTCAGATACAAAATGATCATAACGATTAGGTTACAAAATAAACATAACAACCTAAAGCCTTACTAGCCGGGATTAAACCCGTAATACTTAGTAGGCTATATACAAAATGACTAGCCATAACATGATCTAATCTATGAACTGCTACCAGCCTCCTCTGGCAGCTCTGGCTGTGCAGGACCTCCAACGGGTCCCTGCTGTCCCTGTAGTGCGGTAACCTGTCCTTGTAGTGCTGTCACCTGTCCCTGTAGTGTGGTCACCTATCCCTGTAATGACTGCATCACTGTCAATGTCTGTATAAGCTGCTGCTATCGGGTACGATCAGCTGTCCTCAACTCTCTCATCTCTGCAGATCTCCTATGGTCTGCCTTCAGCATCTTTGAAGTCACAGCCTGTCTCCTACGATCAGCAGCATACAACTCTCTAATCTCTGACATCTGACCCAGTACGGTAGTGCGTAGTGACATAACCTCTCCGCAGGCAAGATCACTCGCATCCATCGATCGCCTCCAAGCCTCTCGAGATAATCTAGCCCCTGTCTCCATCTGATGATGTGTATATGCATGTGCTCGTCTGTCTCTAAACAACATATTGAGCCGACCAGCCAATAGCTGTCTATGATCTGACTTTCATCTTACTGTATAAATTCATCTGTGGTTCTAGCCTAACCCTAGTCTCAAATGCTGTCATATGTCGACCCAACTCCGTGTCAGTACTAACTGGTGCCCCCTGCAGGGTCTCAACTATCTCATCCTACGAGTCGGTGATCCCATATCTAACCTCTCTCTCTGGATCACGCCTGATCTCCCTATCTATAGTAGCTACAAAGCCATAGTCTGCCCTAAGACCTCCAGCCGGTCTAGCAGCAGCAGCAGATGAGCTCTCTCCTACCTCGTATCTAGGACCAAGAGCGATACCTAACCTCTTCCGAGGTGGTAAGGTAACCTCGGGTCTGTCCTCCCTATGACTAGCAGAGGGTAGTAGCAATGGTGGTGATGAAGTAGGAACTTGATATGGGCAAAGGGTTGGTGGTATCCTGATGATAGGTGCATCTGATCGGGGTGCGGAGAGAGTATGAAGGTGGTGGTAATGGTAAGTGAATAGAAGTAGTTGCGGCCTCAGCTCCCAGCCGTATAATAGCTAGCTAGATTGCCATATCGAATGGGGCTAGGAGGTGGTGTTGGAGATAACACAGGTGAGGGTGGTGATAGTGGTAGTGATGGAGATGGTATCAAGGGTAGTGGTGGGGAAGGTATCTGGGGAAATGGTGAAGACCATGGGGAGAGCGGTGATGATGGTGGAGTAGATATAGCGAGAAGTCTGGAAACCTCTGCATTAGACCATACTAGTGCAGGTACTGGAGCTAGAATAGAAATCCTAGCTGTCACACGATATGCAGGGTGTGGTGGTGGTGTGGCCACAGACTCATCAGTCTCGAACGACTCTGTCTCCTCCGCAGATGGGGCCTGATCAGCAGCTGGTAAAGCAACAACTACAGACTCGGCAGGAGCTGGGTGCTCCTCCTCCTCATCATCGGCCTTGATGTCCATATCATCACCCTCATCATCCTCTGATGACCCCTCCTCGTCATCGCCGTCATCTCCTCCATCGGCAGGATAATCGATAGGATCCTCCTTGGGGTCCTCATCGTCATCCTCCTCCGGGTCCGCCTCAGGATCGGACTCCGGGACATAGTCAGGTGACTGAGCTGTGGGTGAGGTATCCTCAGCATCTGGCTGATCCTCAGCAACAATCTCATCATCAGTATGCTCTGGGCCTGGAACATAATCTGGCGAAGGTGGTGCCTACTTTGGCTCCTCAGGGCCAGGCACGTAATCTGGAGAGGGTGGGGCCTGAAGAGCGGCCTCCATGTATGGGTCCTCTGGCATCCAGGGAGTCAGGTAACTCGTGATCATCGGATCTCGTGATCCTATGTTGATAAATCCTCAAATGACTGGAAATACGTGTTTGTAACCCCCGATTCATACCGGAAATTTGGACATGACTGAATCTGAACATTCAAAATAGCCTATATAGTATTTAATATATGACTCTTATAGTTATATAACATTATATTCAATAACATGTATATCAATAATGAGTGCATCTAGTCCACCCAACTAAAATGCAACAAGTAGTGTATGCATGAAATGTATGCACATTATGTATGTCCCGTGTAAAAACCCCTTTGTATGAATGTGATGTTTTGAAAACGGTTATAGTCCAGCAAAAACATTTGACCTGGTTCTCTATAACCTTGGCTCTTGATACCAATCTGTAACACCCCCAAATTAGGTCGCAGCGGAATAAGGGTCCGAGGCGTGTTACTTCTCAGATCAATAACACAAGATATATATAGAATGACCAAAAAGTCGTTTTAAAACTGATACATTGGATTTAACAAATATTTGATACAAATAGCCCGAAGCTTTAACCTGTTCCTTGTTATTATTACAAAGATACTAGTTCACAACATATGAGTTTCCCAAAACATAATACAACCATATCCTTAGCATGACATCCCAAAACAAAATCACCAATGTATCCTTGGCACCTTATGCTTACTGATCTCCTGAAAAACATTACTTTAAAACGTCAACAATAATGTTGGTGAATTCATAGGTTTGATAAATCATATATTGTAGGACCACAAGATTTCCCAAGTGTATGATAATGCAACAGATGCAGTGTAACACCCCTAAATTGGGTCGCAGCGGAATAAGGGTCCGGGGCGTGTTACTTCTCAGATCAATAACACAATATAATATAAGAACGACCAAAAAGTCGTTTAAAACTTATACATTGGATTTAATAAAGTATGTGTTACAAAAGCCCGAAGCTTTACTTGTTTACTTGTTATTATTACAAAGATTTCCAGCCCATAACAGATATACAAAAAGTATGCGACAAATCTTTAGCATGACTTCAAAATTTAACCACCAATGTAGCTCTTCGGCACTCGTGCTTAATGACCTCCTTGAAAACTATTGCATTTAAAAAATGTCAACATAAAGTTGGTGAATTTCATAGTTTATGTAAATGTATAGCCCGACCGCAAGATTTCACAGTGATAAATGCACAGATGCAGACATCACAAAATGTAATAACGTTTTGCTAAGCTCATGACACCGAAGCTCGAACATAATTAATTACAATATATAAATAATTGTCTACATTGCCCGTGATGATGTTCAACCCGTAACATCCAGTATCCGACATGATATATGTTCGTTTCCAGTGATAGCTAGTCACCCGAACGGGGAGGTCAATCCCAAATAGATCTATCTATAATCATTCGCGCTCACATTCCAGTAATTGACAGTTCATGATTCATGGGCATAGTGGGTTATCGCTACTTAGGCAAAACGTAATCATGATAAAATGTACACTTACGTCCAATTTTGTAAACATGCATATGTTTCTCACCCCAAAAAATTTAAAATCAATAATTGTAAAAAACTGGGGCTATGAACTCACCTTGAGTGAGTAAACTGATAACAAAATATCCCAAGTAAAAACGCGTCACGCTAACGCTCGAATGCAACCTAGTTAATATAGGTGAATCATATTCAAGTACGTTGTCTAACAACAACTGTATTAATCTTTATTTATCATTGTACTATGTCGGGCTATCTAATTTAATAAGGTCATGTACATGGACATTACGAGGATGTTAGGACACTTTAAATCATAATCCAACAACTCGTCTATTCGCCATCGAAGAAGCCTCATTATGAATATGTCCTAGTAATATAGCCACTTCTGATAACTAATAAACTTATATATTCTAGTATAGCTATATATTAACAACCTACCAATTTTCATAAATGTAACTATCCATCTATTAAGTTTAGATGATGTATAATCTATCAGTTATTTATGTAACTAACCTTTTTCAGGGATAATTTTCACTTTATTACATTACATTTACTTTGCCAATATCTCAATTTGCATATAACTGCTTAACTCTAGTTAACGGACTCGGACAACCTACGTATGGCAATCCTATCCTCATATATGTCAAGCAAACATCATAACATATCAATTCAATATCATAATATCATTATTACAAGATACATTCTTCCTAAAAGGTACATTGCACTTCATATCAAAACGGTCTTTAAAACCATTATCGGATGCCCTTAACCCTATCTTCGTGGTAGGGTTAATCCTAAGTGAATGCACAAGCTTACATAAAATCATTTGTACAAGAAATATCACATCTCATTTGAAATTAAAAATCTCTTCAAGTAAAAGTACAAGTCTCTAAAGCTCAATGTACAAGTGCATTAAGCTGATCTTAAAATAGCCGTTTTACCTCCATTTCATTCTAATTTATTCACCATTCATTGTGTGCAAGGCTATCAAATCCAATATTACAATGTAAACCACTAATTTATTCTATTAATAAGCTTTCATTACATCTTTTTACACTCAGAACCTAATCAAAACCCTAAACCTTAAAACCAAGCTAGTTTCTAAACATGACCTGTTTATTGGCTTTTATCCATTGTAAACCCAAACCAACACTCAAATAAGTTGTAAAAACTTATTTTACAATCATATCAATCCTATTCAATCATTATTTCATCATTACTTCATCATTTTACTTCACTTGTACGTAAAACATATCCTAGAAACCCTAAATGTACCTAATTGGTTCATTTAACCCGTTTACTCTTTTTAAACCATTCTAATCCCAAAATAACACCACGAGCCATTGTAAAACTCATAAAATGAGTTTGACAAATCATTATCTATCATTAAACTTGGGCAATGTGCAAGAAATCAAGCCTAGAAAACCTTACGAATCCAGAAAACCCATAATTATGCCCTAATTGTGACTCTTGACTGTTTTCTCTATTTTCAACCCATTTAACGTAAACCAACAACGAATACTTCCATTGATAATACTTTATCTAAGCCCTAGGATTTGTATTCCATCATTCCTAATCAAGAGTATGCAAAATATAATCCAAGAAAGTCAAGAAAACCCTAAACGAGCCCTAGTTGAACCCGTGACCTTGTTTCTTCAATTCTACTCCGTTTTTAAACCAAACCAATGTTAATATTTACTAATTATTTAATACCACGACTTACAACATATTTCATCTATCCTTAATCATTATAAACACAATGTACCTTGGAAAAACCCTTGAACACCTAGTCGAACCCCAAAACTAACCTGAACCCTTTCATATACAATTTTGACCCATTTCAAACCATTCCAAGTGAAAATAACCAATATGAACCTCTTCTAGAAACCTTCAAGCAGCTTATGCACCTACTTAGACCAATTCCTGGTACAAAATTAGAGCAATGGCCTCTATTTTGCTACTTTTCAGCCGCGGGACAAACACCAAACACAAACCCTCATCAAAGCTACTCTTTGACCTCCACATTGTTTACTATCTTCTACACATCCCTAACTGACCCTCTATGTGTCAAAACGGATCATAAGCTTTTGCTTACTACTTGCTACTCAAATGGGTATAAATAGGACTCTTATGTCTTTATTTTTCTTCATCCCCCACTTCCTCCTCTATAACCCTTCATAGTAGCAACTCCTTGCTCAATATGAATTCTAATAGATCTTAAGAAGTCTCAAGTACAGAAAGGAAGCAAAAGAAACCAAGAAACGAAGCCCGAGAGTCGTTACTCTAGCCGTACGAAGCTGAAAGTCCCGATTCTGACCCGTTTCCAAGCTATAAGCTCAACCAGTTCTATAGCTTTTATTCTGCTTTATAATGTCATAATGTTCATATTGTTCTTACTAAAATCATATTATAAAGTTTGAACTCAAAAACCCTAAGGGTTATGCCTTTTTGATCCATAACGTACACCCGAAACCCTTTTTCATTGTTTTTACTTCAACTTTGAGTTAAACTTGTAAATTTTTTTATAATCAATCCTATTAAGCTAATATAATGTTAATATAAGTTCTTTGGATAAGTCATGAAAGATTTGACCTTAAAACCTGCGCGTTGTCATATTTGAAACCACCTAATTTGTCCCCGTTTTACCTTTTACTTAACACAACGTTAAATTTAAACTTGTTGTTATGTTAAAACTTCATATTTGTAGTATATTTAACTTTTAAATGACTATTGAAATGTTTAAATTATTCTTGCATGGCATTTGGAACATGTTTTCTTTGTAATTATAATCCATGCAAAGGGTTATATATCGTAAATTTCAGGAAACTTATAACTAAAAGGATAAAAGTGTCATTTTATCAAAAGTTACAACTATAGGGGTCTATTATGGTACAATTCTTTAAAAGTACACGGTTACTTGGTATATCAATAAAAGTGAAGGACCAAAGTCCGTAAAAATGCAAACCCTAGGGGTCTACTTATAATTTTCCAAACCCTAGGGTCTAAAATGTAACATTTTGAAAAAGTATAAAATCATATTCAAAACATTACCAAACATAACTTTAATTAATGCTCCTCGTGCTTAACATCTCCAGAAGAATGGAATAAATGCTTAAAACTGTTTATGTTCTAATCATATATATCACCTTCTACCATCAATTGTACTTCAAAAAATCATCGTCCCGGATCCATATCATACCACAAATACTAGGGAAGATTCATATTAAGAAGTTTATCTTGGTATTACGTTCAGTCCAGAGTTGTTGGGTTTACGATTTAAAGTGCCCTAGCTCCACAAACGTTTACTGAATGACTTCTAATCTATGATGGCCTGAACGGTGTTATGATAATTTTTATATTCAAAAACCAAACATACGATATCCAAAAAACTTAACATCGATGTAAAATCTTACATATTCAATCAAACTAAGACTTGACATATATTACCCCAGGTTGCCCGTGACGAAGCCGTTACTATTCATTTCATATACATTGCTATCAATTTCCCTATAACTGTTCAGGTGAGTTCATAGCCTCGCATTTCAATATTTTTATAAACCCGCGAGGGGGATACATGCTATAAACATGAATGCAATTATTTTTGTATGCTATTTCAATTTACTATTGCCTAAGTAACTGCTTTGCCTTTAAGTCCCCATAATCATGAACCGTTAATTACTCTCTGTAGTAAGCGCGAATGATGTGAATAGATCTATTTGGGTTGGACTCCCCGTTGGTGTACCCAGTTACGAGTAACCAATTGCACATCATTAGAAATCACGCGGGTATTTTGGCAAAGGTACCCGCAGGGGCTATAACGTATCACCATACCCTAAGGCTTCGGATTCATGAGCTAATGGCAATAATAAATATGTTTTCAATACTAGGTGTATATCAACGTAACCCAAATATCGCATTTGCATTCAAATTATATTACTTAAACCTATGGATTCACTCAACCTTTGTGTTGACTTTTTAGCATGTTTTATCTCAGGTAACTAATGGCACAGAGTGGCGAGGACATGAAGATGGAAAAACCGTTATCATTCACACTTTGTAAATACAGATGTTGGGACCTCTCTTTTGTAAAAAACTCAGGGTGAAGAAATAATGAATGATAACTTATTTCAAAACACTATTTTTTTGATTCGTTTTTCTATGATTCATGAATGTTTTCACCTGAAGTAATATCACCCCCATATTACTTCCAGCTACTTATATGTACAAATAAGGGGTTTTACAGACATCATACGTTGTTTCCACCAACATGGATATTCCAAAGACTTAAAACTTTCAAACGAAGAAGACATCTTGACTAAACGAAATGCGATGCACAAAAGTTTCCATCCACTATAAATTTATCCGGAATGACACCTATAAAAGCTTATAAAAAAGGGGACAACTATTAAAATAGTTTGAAGAGACCATGAATATGTACCCAAAATAGTTTTATAAAAGAGTAGAGAATCCAAATATGACTCAAGTTTCCAAAGACAGTTCCTGTTACTCCAAGTAACGTAACATAAATCAATGTATATGTATGCTATAGTGTTTATGCGAGGTACTACTTAAACGCATTCAGCCTCCCAGTTCCAAATTACAACACAATATGGGTAGGCGTTACCCCCGATCCATAGTCACATGCAATGGTGCCCTATTACTATGCCACTCCGTTTTATAAGGTGGAGTGAGGAGGGAATAACTCCCTAATACGCAATCCATATGTAACTAACGTCTCAATCCCGTAGTAGGGTATATAGTGAGCTAAAAGTAGTGGCGGATTCCAAGCATACAACAATATACATTTCAAGTTTAAGTTCAACAAGTTTTGAGTATGCTCAAAGTTTACACACATAAAAGTAAGAGCATAACAATATAAATACGACACATCATGCTTTTCACCCCAAAACATTTAAAAGCATGTAAAAGAGGGGTTGTGAGGACTCACTGTAAATAAAAGTACCGAAGGAGAAATCAACAAAGAAAGAACGGCGACGACGATCTCAACCGCGACCTATAATAATAATGGTCCGCAATTAGAAAATATAAGAAAATGCATAATTTTTGCATAAGTAAATATAATATATATCTATATATATCTATATATATATATATATATATAAAATTATAATATATATATATAATAAATATAAGATTTAGGGATCAAATAGTTATTTTCAAGATATTGTACCACGACGCATCAATTATTTTCAAGATATTGTACCACGACGCATCAGTTATTTTCAAGATATTGTACCACGACGCATCTGTAATTTTCGAGATATTATACCACAACGCGTCAGTTATTTTTGAAATATTATACCACGACGTATCAGTTATTTACGAGATATTGTACCACGACGCATCAGTTATTTTTGAGATATTGTACCACGACGTATCAATTATTTTCGAGATATTGTACCATGACGCGTTAGTTATTTTTGAGATATTGAACTAATAGGTAGAGAAAAAAGAATGTACTAAAATACCCTTGAAGCTCTATTTAATGATCTTAATGTCACTTATTTAATATTATTCTTATTTAATATCAACTAAAAGATCCAACGGTGTAGATTGTTTCTCATTTTAATAATTTAAAAAAATCTCTCACATTAACCCTTCTCTCTCTCTCTCTCTATATATATATATATATATATATATATATATAGATAGATAGTAGGGATCCAGTGAGAAGTAAATTAAAATAAGAAGTGGTGAGAAGTGACTAAAACCACACATTTGAGATGCAACGACTTGCATTAGATGCATTTCTATTCATATAGATGCACCATTTTGAGTTTTGAAAGTTAATTTGATGTGTAGATGGTGCAAATTGATTTTCATGATTTTGGCACATGCAGAGGAACAAAAAACAAGAGAAAAAATAAAATGCATCTAATATACGTATATGCATCTAATTAAAAGCTAGAAAACACATTATGATGCGTTATAATGCATCTAAGATTATAGAGATGCATCTAATTTAAGTCGGTGCATCTCGGATATGCGATTATAGTTACTTCTTATCCTTCTTATTTTAAGAAAACTTCTTATTTGATCCTAACTCTATATATATATATATATATATATATATATATATAGAGAGAGAGAGAGAGAGAGAGAGAGAGAGAGAGAGAGTTAGGATCAAATGAGAA
>BQNB010123165.1:3015-20148 GCA_026074375.1 Tanacetum coccineum
TTAAGGGCTAATACCCTTGGGTATTAGCCATGATTATGAAGATTTAAATGTTTGGTTTGTTTATATCGACTGCTTAATTTATCGTTGGTTGTTGATTATGTTTATCAATTCATACTTTTTTATGTGCTTATGTATGCGACCCATCATTCAACTGGATTTAGGAATGCAAAATATCTCGCTAGCTAGATGTCGGGATGGCTCTCCATATCCGCAATTTATATATCAAGAGTAATAGGATCACACATATTGACCTATCTTTACCAATCGCTTAAGTGAATAAGTTATTCTAGCAGGTGACGTAGTATAGCGTTCTTCTTCCTTTGGTAAAGACTCGGATAGTGGACTACTAGTATATAAAGATCCGGTAAGCAGTTAGGGTTTAATAAGATCACCATTATTAATCTCCTAAGATAGATTATAATCAGCAAATAGGATGCTTTATAAGGATGTGTTTAATTATGACAGAATTCTATGTGTCTAGGTTTTAGGAAGAAGTACCGCCTAAATCTTGAAATGATATGCCTCCTCGAGATAAGCACTTATTGCACTAAAATAAACAAATGAGCGTTTTAATTGGATTAATCATGGTTAATACAGTTTTCTTATAATTGGCTATACCGCTCTTCCATCTTTTGATTATCTGCTAGCGTGTGTTATTATGTTTTAAATTGATTTAAGATACCACCAAACCTGTGCCAGTCTCTTAGACTGAACCCCTCCCCTTTTATCCATTATAACTAGGTTTAGCATAGGTTTAACATAAATTACAATTAACATAGTTTAAATTGACTTAATTTAGTTAAACAAAATATTGATAGAACTAAAAGATTAACGCTCTCGCTCTTAGTAACTGACACCTTACTTACCAACAAAGCTAAATCTGATCGGGTATACTGCTCGTTAGTGTTGTTTTAGGTATATTCGACAAAATATAAATGTAAAACTAGATAAATAAATAATATCTACACTCAACGACACGTCAGAAACCTTCAGTTATGAAACTGTGATATGAAACCTCTCATATGAAACCTGTGTTATGAAAGTTTGAAGTACGAATCCAAAACCAATGACTTGATACGAAACCTCTAGATTACGAAATCTCATATATAGAAAAGCTTCCATAATTTATGAAACCAAACAGTTAACGAAAGCTTTAATATAAGAAACTATCTTTTGTAAATTTCAAATTTTCCCATACTTTCATAAATCCAAGAAACCTTCTACTTTCGTAAATTCTTAGCTACGAAACTAATAAGAAACCTAACAATTTGATTTTAAAGCAGTTTACGATGATAATATCAATGGTATCTTATCAAATTGACTACATTCTTTGTTACGAAAGCTATTAACTATTTTACGAAAGCTATATAAGTTTAGAAAAGCTAAAAATACTTACGTATGGCAGTTACCGAAAGCTCAATTAGGATACGAAAGCTTAAAAACTGTCTTACGAAAGCAATTTCCCACCTAAAACAGTTATCGAAACTTTGTTTTTGAATTACGAAAGCTATCAAATCCATATTTTTTTATCACATTCACTTCTAAGCAAGTATTTTTCCTATGCTAGTTATTAAACCAACAAATCGATGATTACGAAAGTTGTATGTCAGCGTTTTAAGATAAAAAAACTCATTAAATCGTAAATCTAACACTTCGCGTTCTATGAAACCTACAAATTCTTTGATACAAAAGCTTCTTGATCAAAAATTTACACGATTAAGCTCGAATCAATGTTACAAAACCTCTTGAAATAGTAGTACGAAACCCAACTCTGTGTTACGAAACCTCTGAATCAATGTTACGAAACCTAAAATCTGTGATACGAAACCTCTTACACTCAGATACGAAACCTTCCAATATGAAAATTGAATTACGAAACCTTCAATTAGGAAAGCTGAATTACGAAACCTCTATTTACGAAACCAAGACTTACGAAACCTCAATGGTATGAAACTATTTCAATCACTTTAATACGAAACCTCTGCTACGAAACCTTGGAAATACGAAACCTTCAATACAAAACTGATGACATCAAATAACGTCACTTTTATAGCATCGCATCTTTTATCCCATGTTTCTTACCCATTTTATATAATTATTGCCAGAATTGATACTTAATCGTTTATATTTGAGATTTGAAGTAATTATGGAGTACTTTGTAAAGATTAGCTAAAATGCATACATTATGGAGCTAAAACGAAGAAATCTGAAGATACTATTATGACTGACTATACACCGTATCCATCAAGGAAGATACGGCGTATCTGTGCTTGAACTTCACAAGAAACCACAAAGACCCATATGTCGTATCCATGAGCTATCATACGGTGTATCCAAGAATTATTATACATGAAGGTTCTGGAAGATATTGAACGTGGTCCCTACTTCAAGAAACTCTCTATACACCGTATTAACTTCGACCAATACGTCGTATCGACCCTATTCCAGACACTATAAATAGAAAACCTAAAAATGAGTTTTAGGTGTGCTTGATCATATTTTTGATACCCTAACCATAAAATTCAATTTTCAGAAGACAAGAAGAGTTGAAGAGGTCAAGCAAAGCTTTTAATTTTATAGGAAACACCTCCTAATCTCCTATACTCTATTAATCATTTGATTTTTGGTATCATTCATTTAACTCGGTTAATTTACCTTGGTTAATTTAATTATTATTCTTGTATTAATTATAATGGTTAAGGGCTAATACCCTTGGGTATTAGCCATGATTATGAAGATTTAAATGTTTGGTTTGTTTATATCGACTGCTTAATTTATCATTGGCTGTTGATTATGTTTATCAATTCATACTCGTTTATGTGTTTAAGTATGCAACCCATCATTCAACTGGATCTAAGAATGAAAAATATATATAGCTAACTAGATGCCGGGATGGCTCTCTATATTCGCAATTTATATATCTAGAATAATAGGATCACAAATATTGACCTATCTTTGCCAATCGCTTAAGAGAATAAGTTGTTCTAGCAGGTGACCTAGTATAGAGTTCTTCTTCCTTTGGTAAAGACTCAAACAGTAGATTACTAGTATATAAAGAGCCGTTAAGCAGTAAGTAGGCCGCGAGCTAAGGTTTAATAAGATCACCATTATTAATCTCCTAAGATAGATTATAATCAACAAATATGATACTTTATGCAGATGCATTTAATTGTGATAGAATTCTACGTATCTAGGTTTTAGGAAGAAGTACTGCCTAAATCTTGGAATGACATGCCGCCTCAAAATAAGCACTCATTGCACAAAAATAAACAAACTTGCGTTTTAATTGGATTAGTCATGGTTAATACAGTTTTCTTATAATTGGCTAGACCGCTCTTCTATCTTTTAATTATCTACTTGCGTGTGTTATTATGTTTAAAATTGATTTAAGTCACCACCAAACATGTGCCAGTCTCTCAGACTGAAACCCCCCTTTATCCGTTAGAACTAGCTTTAACATAAGTTTAACATAGATTAGAATTAACATAGTTTAAATTGACTTAATTTAGTTAACCAAAATATCGATAGAACTAAAAGATTAACGCTCTCGCTCTTAGTGATGGACACCCTACTTACCAACTAAGCTATATTTGATCGGGTATAGTGCTAGTTAGTGTTGTTTTAGGTATAGTCGGCAAAATATAAATGTAAAACTTGATAAATAAATAATACCTACACTCAACAAAACGTCAAAAACCTTTAGTTATAAAACTGTGATATGAAACCTCTCATATGAAACTTGTGTTATGAAAGTTTGAAGTACGAAACCAACACCAATCTCTTGATACGAAACCTCTAGATTACGAAATCTCAGATATACGAAAGCTTCCACGGTTTACGAAACCAAGCAGTTACCGAAAGCTCCAATATAAGAAACCACCTTTCGTAAATTCCAAATATTCCCTTACTTTCATAAATCCAAGAAACCTTCTACTTTCGTAAATTCTTAGCTATGAAACTAATAAGAAACCTAACAATTTGATTTTAAAGCAGTTTACGATGATAATATCAATGGCATCTTATCAAATTGACTACGTTCTTTGTTACGAAAGTTGTTAACTATTTTACGAAAGCTATATAGGTTTACAAAAGCTAAGAAATACTTATGTATGGTAGTTACCGAAAGCTCAATTAGGATACGAAAGCTCAAAAACTGTCTTACGAAAGCACTTTCTCGCCTAAAAATAGTTATCGAAACCTAGTTTCTCAATTATGAAAGCTATCAAATCCATATTTTTTTGATCACATTCACTTCTAAGCAAGTATTTTCCGTATACTAATTATTAAACATACAAATAGATGATTACAAAAGTTGTATTTCAGCGTTTTAAGATCAAAAACTCATCAAATCGTAAATCTAACACTTCGCGTTTTATGAAACCAACAAATTCTTCGATACGAAAGCTTCTTGATCGAAAATTGACACGGTTAAGCTTGAATCAATGTTACGAAACCTCTTGAAACAGTATTACGAAACCCAACTCTGTGTTATGAAACCTCCCAATCAATGTTACGAAACCCAAAATCTGTGATACGAAACCTCTTACACTGAGATACAAAACCTTCCAATATGAAAACTGAATTACGAAACCTTCAATTAGGAAAGCTGTGTTACGAAACCTCTGTTTACGAAACCAAGACTTATGAAACCTCAATGGTATGAAACTGTTTCAATCACTATAATACGAAACCTCTACTACAAAACCTTGGAAATATAAAACCTATAAAATACAAAATCTTCAATACATAACTGATGATATCACATAACATCACTTTTATAGCATATTTTATCCCATGTTTCTTACCCATTTTATATAATTATTGCATGAATTGATACTTAATCATTTATATTTGAGATTTGAAGTAATTATAGAGTACTTTGTGAAGATTAGCTAAAAGGCACGCATTATGGAGCTAAAACTGTAGCACCCCCATTTTTACAATATAGCAGCAAAAGCTAATCTGGGGTATTACTTCATGGATACAACAATCATAATCATAGAAAACGACTCAAAAGAGACATTGTTGGAAAAATTTAGTTATCATTCATTATATTCAGAGTTTTTTACAAAATGCAGGTCTCAAAATCTAAAACATCATGTTTGAATGATAACAGTTCAGCCATCTTCGAGTCCATGCCACTCCGTGCCGCAACTTGGTCAATTACCTGAGATAAACATGCTAAAAAGTCAACAAAATGGTTGAGTGAAATTCATAGGTTTGATATAAACAGTTTGAATACAAGTAATAGTATAATAATTGTATAAACACAATTATTATGAAAATGATATTGTTATGATCTTGGGTCATGTTATTATATACCCGTTATTAGTAATAATCGCAATGAATCATAGTAACAATGTATTATCCCGTTATTGCCTTGTTTGGTCTGATTGGTCTTGTTCTCATGTCATCAACACATTATCATCCAAAGTCAATTTAACGACTCGAAGTCAAATTTAATGACTTGTAGGATTTATGAAACTAACAGATTAATATCCAAAGTCAATTTAACGACTTGAAGTCAAATTTAACGACTTGAAGGATTTATTACACTAACATTAATATCCAAAGTCAATTTAACGACTCGAAGTCAAATTTAACGACTTGTAGGATTTATGAAACTAACAGATTAACATCCATAGTCAATTTAACGACTTGTAGTCAAATTTAATAACTTGTAGGATTTATAACTTAGACATTGATTGTAATGATACATCAGATTAACTTATAGTCTGGTAAAACATTTGTATTCGTTATTTATAGCATGTATCCCCCTTGCGGGTTTATGAAAGAATTAAAGAGATTAAAAGTGAGGCTATGAACTCACTAAGTCATTGAAAAATAATCACATTGTTATAAGATAAATGAGTATGTAAAAGAGTTTGTAACAAGCATGTATCCCCCTCGCGGGTTTATAAAACATGTAAATAAGTAAAGGCGAGGTTATGAATCTCACCTGATAGGTAGATGTAATATATATATTCCAAAATGAAAGCTGACGACCTTATCACAATCTTAACGGGGATAGTTGATATAGCAAAATGATAGTAAACAGCCACGTCACACAACCTGAGTAGAATATGTCAAGTCTTAGGAAGATTGTACTTTAGAACTTTGGTTTAAGAGTTATGAGTTTGATTGAAGAGTTTGGAATTATTGTATCACCGTTCGGGCCATCATAATTCAGAAGTCATTCAGTAAACGTTTGAGGAGCTAGGGCACTTTAAATCGTAAACCCAACAACTCAGTCAGAACGTAATACCAAGATGAAACCTCTTAATATGAAGCTCCCTAGTATTGTGGTACAATATAGCTTCCGGATGATCGGTTTTAAGTGTTTTAATCAATATCTGGAAATGTTAAGCACGAGGAGCGTTAATTAAAGTTATGTTTTGAGAGGTTTTGAACACGTTTTTATACTTTTTCAAAATGTTACATTTTAGACCCTGGGGTTTGGAAAATTGCAAGTAGACCCCTGAGGTTTGCACTATTTACGACTTTGGTCCTTCAACTTTTATTGATATACAAAATAAACCTTGGACTTTGAAAAGTGACATAAATGATCCCTGGAGTTATAACTTTGATAAAATTACACTTTTAGCCCTTTTAGTTATAAGTTTCCGAAAGTTACGATATATACCCCTTGCATGGATTATAATTACAAAACATGTTCAAATTGCCATGCAAGCTTAGTTTAACATTTCAATAGACATTTATAAGTTATAATAAACTAAAATATGAAGTTTTAATGCAACACAAGTTTAAAATAACGATTCGTTAAGCTAGGAAGCAAAACGGGTCATATTAGGGTTTCAAAACATAAACGTGTGGGTTTTAAGTTCAAATTCCTTCATTAATCAATAAAGTGGTTATTTTAACATTAGTTAAGCATGCTAGGATAGATTATAACAATATTTAACCATTATAACATTTAGTTTTAAGAAAAACGCGAAATTAGGGTTTCGGGTGTACGGTTTTGGATCAAAAAGGCATAACACTTAGGTTTTTGAGTTCAAAGCTTTATATTATGGTTTTATCAAGATAATATGAACATTATAATGTTACATGAGCAGATATGATGTTGATAGAACCTGGGTTTGAGCTTCAATGATCAAAAATGGTGGAAATGTGTTGTTTCGAGTAGTATTTCCACTCGTACGCCTTGTATCTTCACTCCGAGGCTTCAATACTTCAGGGATTCACTTCTTGAACTTCGTTAATGATCCTAGGATCATAAGGGAGCAAAGGATTGCTGCCTATAAGGGTTATAGAGGAGGAGGTGTGGTGCAAATTGGAATGAAGGAGTTAGGGCCCTATTTATACCCATTTTCAAGAGTGGTGAGTAAGCAAAGCTTATAACTGATATTGACACATACAATAGCTAGGGTTGATGTGTATATATATAAGATTGAAGTTGGAGGTCTATGAACTAGACTTTGATGTAGTTTGGTTGCCTTACCTTGCTGCCGCGGCGAAGTAAGCAAAAAGAGAGTCCATGAGGTCTCATATATTAGGACCATGGGATGTCTAATTAGGTGAATAATGCTGCTTGAGAGATTCTAGAAGGAGTTTATGCAAGTTCCTTGCACATGGTTAGGGCTAAAATGGGTTAAAGAAGCCAAAAATGAGGTGCGGGTCTGTTTTGGACTTGGCATGGTTTTCACAAGTTTTCAAGCTTTTATTTCGTGTGTACATGATTAAGGATAGATAATATATGTAGCCAAGGTCTGATATAGGAATGATTAGCAAAGATTAGCAATTGGTTTGGGTAAAAACAGGTTAGAATTGAAGAAATGGGGTCACGGGTCCAACTAGGGCTCGATTGGTATTACTATGACATTTCTTTTGCTTATACATCAAATATTATAGATTGGAAGGAACGTAATACTGATCATATGGACTAAAAAAAAAAGGGAAAATCACTGAGTAATTTAGATCGCATGTGTATTAAGTTTTAAAATGTGTCAAAATAGCAAGAATAAGCTGTAGGGGTTAGATTAGGGTTTATATTAGATTCATTAGGGTTTTCTAGGCTTTGTAATTCTTGTATATTATCAAAGTAATGATGGATAATGGTTTGTAAACTCATTTTATGGGTTTACAATGATTCTTGGTTGCTTACTTGAGAATGAGATGGTTAGAATCGAGAAATGGTTCCAAATTTTAATTTATGCACAAGAATAAGGTACATTTTAGGTATTCTTCCGGATTTGTTTTACCTACGTACAAATGAAATAGAAGATGAAGTAAATGATGAATAATGATTGAATAGGAATTGATTAGGATTGATATGATTGTAAAATAAGTTTTTGACAACATATTTGAGTGATTGTTAAGGTATAAGAATGGATTAAAATGAGAAACGTGTCATTGTGAAGTATTAAGCTCGGGTATATAGGGATTCAGACTTTTGAATTAGGGTCTTGAGTGCAAAAAGATGTTTGAAAGCTTAAGAATGGAATATTTAGGTTTTATATAATTATACGAGATATAGTATCTTGTACAAAGTGTGGAGGTGAAGAATTGGGAATGAAAATGTGAGGTAAAAACGGCTATTTTAGAGATCATGCTTAAATGACTTGTATATTCGATCTTTTAAGAACTTTGTACCTTTCTTTGTAAAGAATGAAATTCCAGATTAGATGTTATAATACTTTGACATAAGCTTTAGTACATTGTCATTTCACTTTAGATGTAATATTTCATGAAATTAGGGTTTAGAGGTATACGATAACGGTTTAAAGCCTGTTTTGATATAACATTGTAAATAGTACATTATAAGAATAATGTACCTTGTAAAAAGAATATTATGATATTGACTTGACATGTTATGATGATGCTTACATAAAATAAGACAAAGATTGTCCATAGATATGATGCATGACTCGACTACGCTAGTATTGCAAGTTACCTTGCTTTTTTTTAATGAATATTGACAATGTAAGTAATGTAATAAAGTGAAAAATTTCCCCGTACAAAAAGTGGATCAAAGTAAAATAGGTTGATAAAAATTCTTGGGTTGTTATATTTATACACTTTTGATTTTGAGAAACCCTAATTCAAAAATTAGGGTTTTCGAGCTCTAAAATGGATGAAATCGCAATTCTTTTAAGGTGTGAGATGTTTAGGAAGTGTAGAAAAATTTGTTATTTGTACCTTAGGCTTGATAGCAACTGGAAATGAAGATATGGAGGGTGGCGATCGTTCGAGTGAGGATGGGAGGAAAAAAATTGATAAGTGTGTGTTTGTGTGTGAAAAAGGGACGGGGTGGGTGGTTTGGATATAAGACAATGTTAGTTTTAACACATTTGGCCCCTCAAGTTTCAGTACCCTTTTATTTTGCATAGCTAAGTTTTATAAGGCATATACAAGTTAAACACATAGCACAAATAGTCCCTAATGTTTATACTATCATACCTATAGACTTAATTTTGCAAAATATTCCCTAAAGGCATAAAACACATAACAATGTAAGGGCACACATAAGCTAAGTATAACTTTCCTCAATATTGATAATCTTTATGTTTAAACTTTTCCCTTTAAACACATTTTAGTATGAAAAAGAAATTTGACATTTTCTCCTCCTCAAACACTGACCCGTTTTCTATTTAAAGAGCTGTAGTCATTGTTTGAGAAGACGAATGTCATTGAAAAAGCATTTTCTGATGAAGCAAAGTTTTGTTTGTAAAAAACAACAAAAATAAAAAAAAATAAGCTTTCTCTTATTTTAACACATAATGCACTGACGCGTATCACTTTATGGAAATATAAGAAGCACGGGTTTGATGCAAAGAATCACAAGCCTTGCTGGTCATTAAGTAGACCATGCCTGAGAATAAAATTCCCGATGAGAGGTCAAGTATTCCTTTTTGACGGAAAACTGCCTTAAGATGATGTCTGATTACTATCTAAATAAAGCAAGCCATTTGGCATGTTTTTTGAAAACATTTGTAACTTCTGCACGCACTTCATTTACAGCCTCGTCATCAATTATTGATGACATTCTACAGACCGTAAATGTTATCGATTTTCACAAGACATGCCTTTATACGCTCTTTTATAATTTTTTCTATTTTTTAAATTTTTTCTTTGGTTTTATATATTTTATACTTTTGTATTTTGTTTTTATAAAAATTTTCTAAAAATGAAAAATCTTTTTGGTTCTAATTGTTTTATGTATATACATATATACCAATATATGTGCAAGGTACCACCACTATTCACAACTTCATCATGCCAATTGTTTCAGAGTCTCCGGCGTAAAACTCCACATTCCCAGCTTGTTGATCAAAAATTCAATTCTTTCTCGGCCAAGAGCTTTAGTGAAGATGCCCGCCAGTTGATACTCCGTATTGACAAAGTAAAATTCAATCACCCCATTCTCAACATGCTCCTTATAAAGGTGAAATCTGATGTCTATAGCTTTATCAGGAATATTGAACATGTTGCAGCATAAGGAGCAATTAGCGCTTTTGTTAACACAGTACATTGAATTTTGTTGAAACCAAGCCCATAGTCGGTAAGCTGTAGATCTCACCAAAGGATTTAAGCACAACAGCCAGACAAGCAATATATTCCAGCTCCGTAATTTTTGTTGGATATCGCGGTACTATTCTGCCTTTTTGATGATCCCAAAACTGATACGTCTATCTCCTAAAAATTGCTTCAACCAAGGGTGCTAACGACGGTATCTTAACAACCAGCATGATCCACATCTTAGCAAAAGCTGTTATAGCAATCAAAACTCCTGTTCGATACCAAAGTCCCCCCCGATTAACGGTTCCTTTTAGATATTCGAAATATCCTTTTTTACAACATTTAAGTGCTTTTGTTAGCCGAGCCTAATACCAGGCACAACATTCATATAGCAATTAATAGGTCAGGTCTACAGGCGTGAGATAAGGAGGGAGCCTATCATACCACAATAGTGTGACGGATCCAACGACTTTCCCTTCTTTATCCTCATCAGTTTGGATTTCCACCACCAGGTAGTATCCACTGTGTCCACGAAGAGTCAAAACCATATTTTACTAAAGGATTCAGGGAATCTTTTGACTGGTAATAAAAGCTCCTCGTGATTTGAGGGACTTTGAGAAATCTGTAGTCCTAAGAAAAATGAGATTTTGCCCATCATTGACATCTTAAATTTTGAACACATGATTTTAGCAAATAGGTCACAAAGTTCAGGTGTAGATGCAGCAAAGATAATATCATCGACATATATTTGTACCAGAAGTAATTCCTTGCCTTCCCTACGGATGAACAGAGTAGGATCCACTGAGCCTTTGGAGAAGTCTTGGGATATCAGGAATGAAGACAACATGTCATACCACGCGCGTGGAGCTTGTTTCAACCCATAAAGAGCTTTCTTTAGCTTGTACACGTGATTGGGGTTATCTGGATCCACAAACCCATCCGGCTGGCTAACATAAACCTCTTCCCGCAGATTACCATTCAGAAACGCAGTCTTCACATCCATTTGGTAGACGACCATGTTCATGTGAGCGGCAAACGCGAGAAAAATCCTTATAGCCTCTAATCTTGCAACCGGAGCAAAAGACTCTTCAAAATCAATTCCCTCTTCTTGACGGTAACCACGAGCCACTAACCGATCTTTATTCTTTAGAATACCTCCCAGTTCGTCTAGCTTCACTTTGTAGATCCACTTCAAAGTAATAACCATAACTTTATCTAGTCGGGGTACGATCTCCCATACTCCAAGGCGTTCGAACTCATTGAGTTCTTCTTGCATTGCTTCGATCCAGCAGGATTGCGTCAAAGCATCTTTATATGTCTTAGGTTCAACAGCAGTAAGAAAAGCATCGTAATAACAGAAAAGAGCTTGCTCATGTAATTGCAGCCTTGTGGAAACTGGTCTAGCGAGTTCACCGATTATATTTTCAAGTGGGTGATCCTTAGTCCATTTACTATTGTGTTCAGAAATTTGGTGATCAGGATGCACAATTGTATGAATATAATCCGATGATGAAGATTGATCAGAATGAATTTATGGAATTAGGATACCAAAGTACGGATCATTACCCATATGTGCAACTTCAGTATCATGATTGTCTTCTTCAACATCGTTAAGAATGACGGGAGGTTGAGTTTCGAGTGTTGTTGGAGAGTCACTTGGTGATGGTGCATCTTGGTCAACATTTGTTGAAGAAGGTTGTCACACCCCGCCAAGGCGGAAACACGAGGCGTAACATCATGGATATCATCACAACATAATGGTGTCAACAATAGAGAATCACTACATGCATAACTAAATATAAAAGACACGATGTGTCATGACAATACCAAAAACAAAAGAACAGCATCTTGTATTAAAAGACTCGAGTAGTATAAAGAGGGGAAACCCTTCCCCTCGAGAGGAGGTTCATACACACTACGAACCACACTTTTCTCCTTATATCCTCTTCGCAATTATCTCATACTACTTATACTTACTCTCACGCCGGAGTTAGTCCCGGACTAAAATCTTAGGGTGAGCTAACGGTGTTCTTTCTTAATTTCAGCTAGGATACGAAGGAGTACCTCCGGAGGAGCCGAGCAAAACTAGATAATCATGAAGATTGTAGCCCATTTTCCAAGCCCAACAAGCCCACATAAATTTGCTTCAGCATTGGCGCCATCCATGAGACCCGACATCCCAATCTACCTAAGCTAGAAGAAGGTGAAACCATGGTTGACTCACAACCAGAGAGAGAGAGGAAGTCCAAAGGGTTGAGGATGAAGGTACGTGAACGGGTTCACAGGAAGGACCCTCTGTCACACCCCGTAAATTTTAGGTCGTTATTTTAACCTTTTACGTGCTCAATTTTAATTTTTATAAGTTCTAGTGATGGATATGCATGTTAGGTCTTAGAAAACCAGCTTTTGTCTGTATCATTATTGATATGTCTAGGAAAACATGATTGTGTAGAAATGATACCATCGAGTAACAGTCTTCATACTACCTTGCCCCCTAATATGGTTGATCTACTCTTAATATATTTCACATGCATTTAATATACCCTTAGGGGCCTTGTAATAGTCTTCATACTACTTTACTTGTGCGTTGCTCTAAGAGAATATTAAATAGACGACGGGTTCGTGTAATTCGTTCATGACTTAAGAAATAATTACATAGATCATCACAAGGGTGACAAAGCAACAACACTAGGAGAAGCAATCTAGGGAGTAATACATGATTAAATAAGCACAATCTTTTATCTTATTGTTATCACCACTAGGGGTGGCAATTCAGGTCGGGTTCAGGTTGGCGGGTTCGGGTTAACAGGTTGACGGGTAAAAAAACCCCAACCCGAACCTGACCCATTTAAATAATCGGGTCGGCTATGTCAACCCTAACCTGTTTAAACATAACCCGAACCTGACCCATTTAACCCGTATATATACTTGAGTTGGCGGGTTAAATAGGTTACGCGGGTTGGATATGTTAAACGGGTTTTAGGTTGACCTAGTTAACCCGTTTTATATACAAATTTGACACATTACACGGGTTAAAAAGGTTAAATAGGTATGTGGGTCGACCCGTTTAACCCATTTAACCCGTATAATAAAATATGTATAATTTTTAATTTAAGAAAAAATCTTAAATGGGTTGGCGGGTCGACCCGATTAATTTATTCCCAACCCGAACCTGACCTGTTTAATAAACAGGTTAGATGGGTTGACCTAAAACTGACTCGAAATCTATTTAGACTCAACCCGAACCTGTTAATTTTCGTGTCGATTTCAGGTCGGGTCAGAAATTGCCACCCCTAATCACCACTAGCGTAGTTGTTATTTAGTTTATTAGCTAAACCAAACCCCCTCTCAAATATATGATTTACCTGCTTTCCATAAAACATAAAAATACAAAAAGAATCTTCTCTCAACCCTTAGAATTCTGTTAGACCGTGGCCAAGCCTTCCCAACCTATTCCCCGAGTGAACGATAATAACCCCCCGAGTCTTGCCTATACTACTACTACAACGATTAGGTGCTCTGCCTAGGGAGTTGTAAAACTTCGTGTAGAAGTCCTACGACAACCGCATCAAGTTTTTGGCGCCGCCGCCTAGGGAATAGTTAGGTTTTGATCATAGTTTAGCTTAGTTCTACTCGCTTGAATCCTTTCAAGTGAGACTTTAATTCCGCATATTAGCTTTCTTGTAGTCTATCTTTTCTTTGTGCTATTTGTTTCATAACCCATTCTCGTCAACCACCATGGGAGACGAGAATCCTATCCGTACTCTAGGAGACTACTCCAAACCAAGCCATGAGGACTATAGGAATACCATCGAACTCCCCGTAGGGAACAACATGGTAGCTCTTCGATCCGACACCATCCAGTTGGTGCAAAACGGATGCTCATTCTACGGACTTTGGTCTGAGGATCCAAACCAACACCTTAAGGATTTCCTTAAACTTGTAGACTCACTTGACCTTGACGGTGACAATAGGGAAAGAACGCGCCTGTGTTTATTTCAATTTTCCCTTCGCGATCAAGCTAGCAATTAGCTTGAACGCCTTCCAGCAGGATCCATCACCACATGGGAGGACCTTACTACCCGATTCCTTGCTCAATTCTTTCCACCGGGAAGGACTGTAAAACTACACAACAATATCCTGATGTTCCAACAACATCATGGGGAATCTTTATCCGAAGCATGAACTCGTTTTAAGGACTTACTCCAAAAAGTCCCTCATCATGGCATAGACCTTTGGCTTCAAGTCCAAATTTTTTATGACCATGTCAATCCTGTCACGAGACGAACCATTGACCAATCAGCCGGTGGTAAGCTTCGTGACCTCAACGCTGAAGAATCCTGGGCATTATTAGAGGACCTCGCCCTCTATGACAACGAAAGTTGGAATGACCCAAGGGATTTCGCTAAGCCGGTCAAGGCAATCGCTTTGCCTCAAGATGTCCCGAGTACATCCGACCGCCGTTTAATCGAGCTCGAAAATCAAGTTTAATGCTTGATGGAAGCTTATCTTGCTCCGACACAACCTACTAAAGTGAACAAAATCACTACCTCATGTGAGATTTGCAGTGGTCCTCACAACACTCAATATTGCATGAAAAATCCCAAGCAAGCTTCTGTTGACTACATGTCCTCGCGTATAAACGAAGTGGGAGGTAAGAGGTTCACTCTAAACCATGGACCAAGAAATTTCAATGATGCCACTAACACCTGGAAGGAGAAACCAAACTTCAACTGGGCACATACCCAAACCTTCACTAGCCCACAAGGCGGGTCAATCTCCATCCACTCTTCTAGTTATCAAATGAAGCTTGAAAAGGCATTACTTGATTTCGACTCTAACCAAGAAAAGAGGTTATCTCACCTAAGAACCCAACTAGAACAACAACAGGACGACATGATTGGAAAAATTAACCTTCTTTGGAAAACTGTTTCCGAGAAACTCAATAATGTGTCTACCCCCGAAAATGCAGGAAATCCCATGGCTCCCAAAAGCATTGCAGCAATCAGCCTTGACGAAAGGGAGGAACTCAGTAAGAAAGGGATCAAAATCCTATTAAAATTGCTCTCCCCAAAATATCTCTCCCTCGCATCCATAAAAGAACTAAACAAAAATCCGTCAGCTCTAAAACGTATTCATTTTGTCAATTCAAACGTTATCCTAAGCACAGACAGTGATACGAAAGAAGAAGACGACTCATCGACCAACGCATGCGATCTCAACCTCGGTAGTATGGTAAAAGGAAAAGAAGAGGTAAAGGATCAAGGCAAGGAAGAGAATGAAATAGGGACTGACACGGAAGTAGAAGAAGAAATTAAAGAAGAAAGTGAATTTAAGACTAATGAAGAAGTTGAAGAAATAATCGAGGAGGAGGAAGATGAAGGAGATGGTAAAAACTTTAACTCATTCCCAACTATGGAGGAATTAACACATCATGAAGTGGCTATTAAAGAATCCTCGACCTTCGTGGGTAAAGGCAAGGATAAGAGCCGAAAGCCCGAACAACTTCAAAATTTCCTGCATGGTCGGTCACTTCTTCAAGAGACACGCTTACATAGACCTAGAATCGCCAATCAATATCATGTCTAGGCGTCAATATAATCAGATCATGACTTATAGGCTTAGATCAAGGCAGAAACCGTCAAACTTAATAAAATTAGCAACTTTGTAGGAAGAATAAAAGGCCTAAAGATTTTCATAGGAAGCTTTGCCTACAAATGTGACTTTATGATATTAGAAGATACCACTAGCATTATCAAACACCACCTTAGAGAAATGGTTTTTGGAAGGCCCTTCATTGAGGAAACCGGCCTTGTCTACAATGAAAAAGAAGGAGCGGTCATGTTCAAACAAGATGATGAGAAAATCACATTCAAAATGCCTCACACCATGAAGATATTCAAACAAACAAGACTTATGGGTTTAAGCACCGACTCCATACCCTCATTCGCCTACGAAGAAAACTTTGGCCATGGAAGGACGCACTACTATCAAAGCTTACTCATTGGAGATGAGTACAAACAAGACGAATGTGATAGAAGAGGAATTAGGCATTTGATGAGGTTGGAAAAAGAGATGATGGATAACAAAGGAGAATTCACGTAAGAACGTGTGACTTCGAGTCTAGCTACAAGACTCATTAATAAAGAAAAGCACTTCTTGGGAGGCAACCCAATTTACTTTTCCCGCAAATTAGGAGTGTCATGTGTGTTTTAATTCTTTACAGTTTGTTTTGTTATGTTTGAACTATCTTGTAATCATGCTTTGTTTGTCTTTAACCTCGTCTTAATTTCAATCAAAGGTATTTTGCAATTAATAAGTATAGTTGAATTTATCCAGCTTTTGGGCCAAGTTCAAGCATGTTAAATAAATTGTTTAGATTAATTCGCGTCAGTTTTGAGTCATATGATTGAATTGTTAAATCTCAGGTTTTATGCAGCTATTGTAGAGGAATTAACTTATGGAATCAAGTGCAGGAAATTTTTCATCAAAAACAAAATTTTTGTTTTCACATAACTTGGAGTAGGCGTCACGACTTACACGCGACGCCGTTACCACGACACCTGTGACGGGGTTACAACCACCCTAACGGCGTCATATGCCCAGGTCCAGAAAACTCAAAGTTTTTAATTATTTTTGAAAATAAAACTTGCA
>BQNB010123166.1:0-20148 GCA_026074375.1 Tanacetum coccineum
AATAATGTGACAGGAAATCATCTTGGAATTTCTAAAACTGACATAAAAAAGTATGTCATCCCTTACTTGAAAGATGACGAGCAAAGCAAGTGGGGCTGGAAGGATACGCGTCTTATACATGGCCGTCAACGATTAAAAGCTTTTTCAATGATGTACTTGGACTTGCAGACGTTAACATATGACGTTGCTGTAAAACAGATTGGAAAGAACAAGAGTGCATCCATGTTATAACAGTACAGTACCACTTTAAAACCATGTAAGTTCAGTCTTTGCTGCTGTTTAATTCTAATGCAAATGTTGGAGTGCTTCCAACCCTGACAATCCGTAGAAAAAGTTATTTAGGCATTACCAGTATTATAATCAAAGTCCTATTTTCTCATTTACCAAATTATCAACTCTGAACTCATGTATTGAACATAGTGTTTGACTTTTGTATATTGAAAGTAATAACACTAACTTTTATGGTAAAGAACATTTTATATCCCAGAAAAAAAATCAAAATAGTGAAGTAGGGGTTGGAAATGGGACAAACAACACTGTTAACTGGATGTTTGTTTAACCTTATTTGTCTGGCTTACATGCTTATTGAACTTTTGCTGAGCTTATAAGCTCATTTTTTGTGATTATGAGTTTATCTACTTGAACCAGTGATGTGTGTTTGTGAATATTTCGGCTATGCTCACATACCATACAACCACATTGCCTTTTGCCTTTTGCCTTTAATCATATAACATATCATGTTGGTTGTGTGCGTAGGTTCTCAGCTAAATAAAATACATGATTTAAATCTCACTATAGTAAGATGGGTAGAAGAGTGTTGCAGGTTATGTTGTAATCTTCTCACCGAAAATATATCAAACCGATTGTATAATAGGTAACACTCGAAAGTAAAATATATCAAACCGATTGTATAATAGGTAACACTCGAAAGTACTATTTTGTAGCAGCAGAGGCGCACAAAAATGATTGTATATTTTGAGGAAATGTACTTAGGATATGTATACATCAACATATATTGTTACAAATTTGTGTTATTTGTTAATACATTATAGCTTTAGATGACCATAGAGTTGGATTGATTTCTTTCTACTAATTGTTTTTGTGATTTACATTAGTTTCTTCCTAAAGAAACTTTTATAATAAAAACGCTCTATGCAGCGAATCTTTTCATGACCAAAACGAATCACGGGTAATCCAAAATGACGCCCACTAATCGTTCCGCAGCGGAGCGCGGGCAAACCCCCTCATTCATTACTATTTTGATTTATTGATCATTTTCAACTGCCACAACTACGATTCAATAAATCAATAGTTAAGTGAACTTGATTTTTTTTCTCCATATATTACAACTCTAGTCCGAATGAATTATTTTTCGAATATTACCACAATCTTTTCATGACCACCTTAATTACAGCCTACGTACATTCATAAAACATGCATGGGCAATAAGTTTGCTAGTTACCCGTACTATGTATTTCACTTATCAACAATTTAATAAGATGATTGATAATTAACATTTCTAAACGGGTCTCTTTACGAAGCCCAACATTGAACTTTTAGCCTATTAATATATTACACATTCAGTGACTAATACACTGTCGTTTTGACAGTGGGCCCGTGCTACAGTAACGGGCTCCCGTTTTGGGTCAGCCCTTTTTTTTTTTTTTTTTTTTTTTTAATTTGTATGCACAAAGTAGGAATGGAAAAAAAAATATTACAAAAGTTTTGATTTATTCAGATAAAAAAAATACCCGCGGAAACATCTTCGATACCTAATAACTTTAAAATAATCGATATGGTCACAAACGTACAACCCATTATATTAAAAAAATCCAATATAACAAAAAAAAAACACTTTAAACATGAGGCCCAACACATAAGCCATATAAAAAAAAAATTTATTTTTTTATTTTTTTATTTTTATTTTTTAAATTTGTGTACACAAAGTAGGAATGGAAAAAAAAATCATTACACAAAAGTTTTGATTTATTCAAGTATAAAAAAAATTACCCGCGGGAAACAATTTCGATACCTAATAACTTTAAAAATAAATTGTTAGGTCACAAACGTTACAAATCCAATTATATTAATAAAATCCAATTATAACAAACAAAAAAAACACACTTTAAACATGAGGACCCAAAACATAAGCCATATAAAAATTATACTAATACACACATTTGTCGACAAACATTGCACTAAAAATTCGCATAAAATGTGGCTCAAAATCTGGCCCAAAGTAAACAAAAATATCAAAACGGTCCTCAAATTTTACTATTTTCGATTTTCTTACACAAAAAAAAAAAAAAAAATCCCGTAAAAATTTAACAAAAAAAACACGTCAATGTTTTTATTGTTCACAACTTTTTTACTTCCATCGGCACCAAAAAATAGATATAGAACCGTCCCAAAATAAAGAAGATATTCGGGAAAAAAAATTAACCCGATCCCAACGCAATTTTTTTTTTACCGAACTGTACAAAAGACAGCATATATACTGAAATAATTAGCCAAAAAAAAAAACCCAAAAATAGCCTAAAATCTGGCCCAAAGTAAAAAATAAATAAATAGAAAACGGACCCTTACTTTAAAATTACGATTTTCTTTACACAAGTATTCCCGTAAAATAATTTACAAAATCGTCCCAAAATAAAGAAAAATACTTCGAACAAAAATTAGCCCGTCCCAACTGCATTTTTTTTTGCCGAATCATACAAAAAAGGTAAATATTAAAAATTAGCACCCGCCATAACGAGGCCCAAAAAAATACCCCCGAAAGTAATAAAAGTTATTCGGGAAAAATTGTAGCTTCCGAAGCAACGCGCGGGTTCTTTTGCTTGTATAACACATTTGTGGAAAAATCCACTGTCAGTGGGCCACAGTGCTACAGTATGGGACTCCCATTTTGGCACAGCCCGATTTTGGGTTTTTTTTTTAAAATTTGTATGCACAAAGTAGGAGGAAAAAAAATATTACAAAAGTTCCGATTTATTCAGATAAAAAAATACCCGCGGAAACATCTTCGATACCTAATAACTTTAAAATAATCGATATGGTCACAAACGTACAACCCATTATATTAAAAAAAAAAACCCATATAGCAAAAAAAAACAACACTTTAAACATGAGACCCAACACATAAGCCATATAAAAAAAATCATTAATAATATACACATTTGTCGACAAACTAGCCTAAAATTCGCATAAAATGTGGCCCAAAATTAGGCCCAAAAAAAAGATATCGAACCGTCCCAAAAAAAGAAAATATTCGGGAAAAAATTAACCCGTCCCAACGCAAAAAAATTTTTTTCCCGAATCGTACAAAAAAAGGAAATATCCGGGAAAAAATTAGCCAAAAAAAAACCCAAAATATTCTAAAATCTGGCCCAAAGTAAAAAAAAATACAAAACGGACCCTCACCTTTTAACTATTTACGATTTTCTTACACAAAAATTCCCGTAAAAAAATTTACAAAGCCGTCCCAAAAAAAGAAAATATTTGGGAAAAAATTAGCCCGTCCCAACGCATATTTTTTTTCCCGAATCAAACAAAAAAAGAAAATATTAAAAATTAGTCCCGCCATATCGCATCGCCAAAAAAAAAACCCCCCGAAACGTAAAAAAAAAATTATTCGGAAAAAATTAGTTCCGCCGCAACGCGCGGGTTCTTTTGCTTGTTCAAGCTCATTAGTAATTAGTTTAAAGCAGAAGGCCCAGTTACAAACTTAAACTATTATAAATGTTAACCCTATATCAGATTCGTAGTACTTGAGCGTTGAGCATAGCTAAAGCAACTTTTGACTTTTGTTATCCGGTAACTTAAGGTCAAATATTTCGAAAGTAACAGTAACAATCATATGACACTTTGGGTCATATTACGTGACAATGTTACATGCAGTTTCTTAAATATAAATTAGATTGAAGCATTTCCGAAACCAATGCTAAACACACCCGTCTTTACCATACGAATAACTTCTTGTTAAAGATCAAAGAAAAAAAATGGCATCCTGATGTGGACTATCATCACTCGGTTTTATTCATGTATCCCTAGTAATACGATATAGTGACACCACACATTGTAATTGAAATACCAAACTAATGTCAAAAAAAATAATTAACGATGGTTTTTTGTTTATTTTGTCGACTTAATCCACGATGTCTTGTTAACTAAAGGGTCATCAGTTTGTTCAGTAAAGCAATAATTCCATGACATTATACACTCTAAATTCATACATAAGTGTTGAATGGAAAAAAAAAAGAACATGTAAATATGGAAGTTATGGCACTCTCTTGTCCTTGTCACTACGCACATTCGAGCTACTCGACTCTCATCACTTTGGGACGATAACGTTGAATTTGCCTTAATCGATTGATCTCTAAACGATGAATAGTCGTGCAATATATCCATATTTTCAATATTTATGTCGATGGTTTACAACAAGTACTTTGCCCCATTGATAAAGATCTTTTTAACTCCATTCCCGTAAATCTACCCTTCTTTTCTCCGGGCAAAACCAACGAATGACAATGCCTCAGCATAATTCGCCGCCTAGATGTAAATTCACCAGCATTATCAACCTCAATTCGTTCATTGGAATTAGAGGATATACGATCATCACTCGTGTGGCCCGCTGACCTACAAACCGGGCAACCCACGAATCTCATATCCGGTCCCACACACTGGGACCCTACTTACGGGACAAACTTAGTATGTCCCACAAACCATTCATCAATACATTTCACATGAAACAAATGTTTACATATTGGCAACAATCTAACCATATCACCATCCTCCAAATCCCCTAAACAAACCGCGCATTCATTTTCACATTGATTATCCTCATTTCCTTTATACGCTATAATTGGAATTGTTTTAAGCGTTTTTTCATCTACGCCAACAGGTACTTCCTCGTTGGCGTAGTTACGTAATGCTGCCATTCTGGCAGCATGACGTCTCATACAATATTTAACGAGTAAAAGATGGTATATAAGTATAGCTAAAGCAACGGTGCCAATTCCCATTATGGAAATTAGTAAAGGAGTGAAAAAAGAATTTGTTGAAAATGTTTCAGATGATGTGGTTGATGACAATGATGAGGATGATGATGAAGATGATGATGAGCCTAGATTGTCCATAGCCATATAGCATGTGAAACAACAAAGTGAAAGGTATTGGTTTCTTTTTTTTGGACTATATGATATCTTTAAGGTATGTTATCTTTTTAGAAATGTGTATTATATAGGTGGCTATTTTTATGGTTGAATAGGTGTGTTTATGTTGTTGAGACAATGTCAAAGTAGGTGAACACTTGTCGAATGATTAGTCATATTGGTGCATCTTGTGGTGGTGAATTAGCCATGTGTGATTTTGTGAATAGATTGCTGATTTGTAGTTGGTTTTATGGCTCATAGAAAACCATAAACAAGTAGCTATGACATTTTGTAGCAAATTTTAATTAGAAGTAGTTATGATAGTATGTGATTTGGCGGTCGATTTTGTATATTTATTAATGAGTTTGAAAGTCTAGTATTATTGTTGTGTGTTTGATAGGAGAAAAAGAAATGAGAGGTTGAGATGATGTAAAACTTTAGAAAATTATAAATTTTAGAATGATTAGTTTTACGTGTTCCCCAAAATGAGTTGTGTTACCTAAAAACGTATTCGTGTCAACTTTAGTTGACCTTCAATTCACAAATATCTTAAAGCTTGTTATAAAAAAAACTATATTATCACATCGATTATATAGCTTTTTACGTAAAATGATATGATTTTGATGACTTTAACTTTGCTTCAAGTGACACGTATTATATTTCAAAAAAAAGTGACACGTATTGAAGTTAAACTAATTACTTGTGTCTAAGGGCACAAGATAAGAAGAGAATAAAGTATAGAAAAGTATACAGGGACGCACAGAAAGGTACAGAAAAGTAAATATGGACCAATTTATGAGTCTCTGTGTACTTTTTAATATGGTATCGAGCTAGAAGATCCTTAAAACACCAATTTTTTTTACACCTCATTACAATATAGTTGTCCTCCGGTCATCGGCAACTCGCCGATGATTCGGAGGGATCCCAAACATATTCATTTTATTTTTCGCTTTTTGTCTCTAAATAATCAACTCGTATGAGCTTTATGTGTATGTTGTGTCGTTCTTAACTCAATACGTGTGCATGCTTCTCTTTGGTTAAGCTAATTACTGAAGTGCATCCCATCGAGATAGATGAGAATCTCTCGTATTATGTTGATATATCCATCAATCATCAAACTTTGTCTTTTAATCTTTGTTTTAACAGCGGAGATCCTTGTAGTTTTTAAAAATAGTTGGTCAAAAATTTGCACACCTACTAAAGGCAAAACAAGCCTCGCAAAGGAGGATGTCGCAAGCAGCAAAACAACTATGTCGGCGAATACAATTATTCTTCTGTCTCAACAAATAACAAAGAAGATGATAAAAGAAAAAACGCTTTTCAACTTATGTTCCAGTTTGTCCGTCGATAAGCCTCTCGCTCAAACTGCGGGGGAGTATTAGTTGTCATTAGCAATTATCATTAATTGTGATTGCCTTGATTGACATTAGCAATTATGTATCATTAATTGTGATTGCCGTTTTCCTTGTATAGTCTTAGGATTCATCTATATATAAAGATGACTAGTGATGAATACAATGATATGAGAGAATTCACCTTCTAATACTTTTCTATACTTTTTTGTGGGCTCTGATGTTGAGATTTTCTACCCTTTATAAATATATATAAATAAATAAATACTTATAAATATATAATGAGGATATAAATTCAGAATTGTAGTAAACCGGGAAACTGAATTCCCGGGTCGTTTTCCCAACGAGGCGTGAATAGACGGTCGAGTGACGTTTGATATCAATGCTTGAATAGAACAAAGATTTTGAATTTAATAGAAAGTGCAGTAGGAATTGATAACGATGATGCTAGCTCAATAATGCAGAAGTTTTGGAACTCTGCCATGTTCCCATATTGATGTGATCCGATCGAGAATTCTGTTGAATAATTTGAAGATAGATAGCCAAACCACCAGAAATCTTTACAATCTAGAACCAGAATTGCAAGCTGTTAAGCCCTTAACGTTTTGTGTGTGAACTAATGTCGATCTCTAAAGTTATTTAACAGAAAAACAAAATGTGCGTATAATCAAAACATTTAACTACATATTACTTATCGTTACAACGTTCAAGTACTCTAAGGGTCTGTATAAATGCTGTTAGAACTTGGAATAAATAATCACTATTACGTTAGTCTAATATAAGCGAACTGTATCACATCGAATTTAGAGTGAGGGGAACGGATGCGTGGTTGGGTTGCGCCGTTTAATGGCGCGAGTTTTGCCAACGGCGCACCGTTTCGGTGCTGGTGCCGTTCGGCCTCGCGCCATTCCTACCGGCCCACGCGGTTTTTTTTTTAATAAAAAGTAGCTGTTTGAGAGACGTTGGAGGAGCGTTTTTTTTAAATACCCCAAAAATCCCATTTTTACCCTTTAAAAAATTATTTAAATCCTTCTTATTACCGCTATCACATATTTCACACACAATTCCATATTATATTATACTTCACTAAATACTCAATTTTCTTTGAACATGATCCAAATAATCCCAAACACTTTACATCGGGCCTCTGGTCTAATGGTATGGAGGTTTTACCCTCCTAGGCAAGGTCTCAAGTTCGAGTCTTGTCTAGGGCGATAGGGGTTTCCTCCCGCGTGCGTAAAGGGAAGGGTGCCATTGCCTTCTGGGCTGGACCCAACCTGGTTGTGTGGGCTCGCTACGCCTTCTGGGCTAGGGGCCATGTAGCCACAATTGGACGTTCATAAAGAAAATCCTGACACTTTCGACACAACCAACACATACGATCATTATGATGTTTATTTTCAAGGTGACTATGATCGATATATGCGGGATTATGAGGCGTATCAACATTTTGTTGCTTTGTGTGAGCAAGAAGCCGGGGGTTCTAGCTCGGGTCCAACGAGGAGGAGGACATGCATACCTCGTGAATGAGAAGATGCGGTCTTTTTAAAAGAGTTCAAGATAGTGCAAGAAAATTTTATTGCGAGCTTTGGGAATCCTACAAATTTGGGCGTTGGTGAAGTATACGTCAAAACCGCTCCGTGTTTCCAAATTAACACGCTGAAAAGAATCATTATTGTTGTATAATATTACATAACATGATATTGGACGACGAATGATTTGAAGTGAACATGAGAGATTTACGTACTATGTTTTATTTTTATGTAATGTGTTTTTTATTAATGAATTTAATTTTAGTTATATTGTGTAATTTTATTTTTATATAAATGAGAGAAAAAAATTGGTCAACGACACCAGAAAATGTGATGCCAACGGATGCCCCAGCAAATATGATGCCGTTGAGCATTTTGCTGACGTAACATCACTTTTTATGAACTTTTGCCAACAGCACGAGCCGAACGGCTCCACTATTCCCAGCTCTCTTAATAAATAGTACTCCATCTTGTAAATTTAAGCCACAAACTTTTAAACATCTATTATATTTTTGGTGACAAATAAAAGACATAGGAGGTGGTGTTATAAGGTTAGACGGTTATGTCAAAAGTGGCTTTCTTTCCCTAATAGGCCTAGGGATCGACCTTGTCATCAGCCATCACCCTTTTTTAATTGGCTACTATTGGTATTTCCTTTGGCCCGCCAAAAAGTACCAAAAAAGTATAAAGATTCATTTTGTACTCTCATTTTTCAGTGCAACGCAGTTTTTTATCAGTTTATGTTTCGTAATTTTTGACAGTTTAATACTTTTGACATGTTAAACTTTATATTTTTCGTTCCGTATTTTCCGTGTCACAGTTTTATAACACATACAAAATTATTAAAAAATATACGCTTAAAAACTAAGGGCGGTACAAACGGCTTTTGTTTTATGGTGGCGGTACAAATAACATAAGCCTTTTTAATTACATGGAACCAATGATTATTTTTCATTTCCAGTATAATGCCACTCAGTTTTTGTAAAGTTTAAGTCTTCATATTATAATATCATATGTTTAAAAATTATTATAATTTTGTAAAATTATACAAATACTCGTGCAAAGCGACAATATATACGGACAAATGATTATACTCTAAAAATCGTGATTTTTGTCGAATACTTGATGCAAAACGTGTGTTTTTTAAAATTAATATAGCGTGTGTTTTTAAAAAGTTGTCAAGTTTAAAATTGATCAAGTTTAATGTGCATTGAGGGGTACTTAGGTTGTGTTTAGTTGGAGAAAAAATTTCCTATTTTGTGTTTTCAGATTTGTAAACAAAAGGAGGAGATTTCTTTTCCACAAAACATAGAAAACGCGTTCATGTGATAATGTTTTTCATTCTCAAAAAACAATGGGGGTTACAAAGAAAACAAGAAAAACAAATAAAATGTGTTTTGTAGTTTCCCTTGTTAAGTTAGAAAATGCATGTTTTGTGTTTTGTAGATAATTTTGTTGGAAAACAATGATTTGAACGCGATCTCTGTTCTTTTTTGTTTTCCACAAAATATTTTGTGGAAACAAGGGTGTTTCCCCCCAAATAAACGTACCCTTAAAGTTAATTTAGGCAAACTTCATTAATTTAAGTTTTCAAGATAAAGTTTCAAATTTTCAAAAGTGAACATACACTCTTTATAAGTAGTATAGATATATTTCTCGTCTTTTAGGGTATGTTTAGTGAAATGGGTTGGGGCTGAGGCAGATGCTGGGGCTGGGGCTGATGTTGGAGCTGTGGCTAGGACTTATTATTGCAAAATTACTAAAAATAACATAATTAAATGAGTTTTTGATGTATGTCGGATATTTTTATGGGTAAATAAGTAATTTACGATTAAAAGCTCCGGTCTAAAATTTTGAGCCCCTTTTATGGGGCTGAGGCTTATAGAGACTTATAATTTATAAGTCATTTCATAAATCCGCATGACAAACGAGACTTATTTTATAAACCGAATTATTTTAAAGCCTAAATCCCGATAAGCCCCAATAAATCCCTCGTGAAACATACCCTTATTATATGAAACCAATAAATATTTTCATTTCCGGTATAATGGCATAATGCCACTCAACTTTTGAAAAAAAAAATTAGAAAAAATTACATGTTTCGTCCCTATGGTTTATTCAAAAATCACGTTCGTCCCCACTGGCATATTGCCACTTACTTTTGTTAAAAAATAAATTAGGAAAAAATTAGTAGGTTTCGGTTCCCTATGGTTTATACAAAATATCACGTTTCGTCCCTATTTCATTTTAAATACACCAGTCGTCCCTAATTTTGAAACTGGTAACGCTGGCCGTCCTATTTTGGATGGTCGTTAACTTTTCTCGTTAAGTCTAATTATTAAAAGGGTATTTTGGTCTTTTTGCTCCTGTCACCACCATAGGGACGAAACGTGTAATTTTTTATTCTTTTTATTATTATTATTATTATTATTCTTATTTTAAAAAAATTTAAATTTTTTTTATTTCTGTTTCAGTTTACGAGCAATAATAAAAAAAATTAAACGTATAAATTTTTTTTACTTCGGTTTCCGTGGCGCGAGACTAATTTTTATAAAAAACACCGCGACGTATTTTTTTTTTCTCGTTAACTTGAATAACTCGATAATAAAATTGTCGTTAAACCGAAACCGAACTAAAAAAAACTTTAAAATTTTAATTTTTGAATTAAAAAAAATTAATTTTTTTTTTATTATTGCTCGTAAACTGAAACCGAAATAAAGAAAAATTAATTTTTTTTATTATTGCTAGTAGATTGAAACCGAAATAAAAAAAATTAATTTTTTTTATTATTGCTAGTAAACTGAAACCAAAATAAAAAAATTAAAGATTTTTTATTATTGCTCGTAAACTGAAACCAAAATAAAAAAAATTAAAATTTTGTTTTTATTATTGCTCGTAAACTGAAACCGAAATAAAAAAAATTAAAAAAAAATTTTAAAGATTTTTTTATTATTGCTCGTAAACTGAAACCGAAATAAAAAAAATATAAATTTTTGTTTTAAAATTCTTTTTATAAAAAGAAAATTAATTTTTTTTTTAATTTCATTCGTATAATTTTTTTTTTAATTATTGCTCGTAATAATAATACTAATAATAAGAAAAAAAAATTGGTCTTTTTTTAAGTTGATTCGTATAAAAAATTACACGTTTCGTCCCTATGGTGGTGACAGGAGCAAAAAGACCAAAATACCCTTTTAATAATTAGACTTAACGAGAAAAGTTAACGACCATCCAAAATAGGGACGACCAGCGTTACCAGTTTCAAAATTAGGGACGCCTAGTGTAATTAAAATGAAATAGGGACGAAACGTGATGTTTGGTATAAACCATAGGGACGAAACATGTAATTTTTTCAAAAAATTATAATACACAAAGCAGCTACCAGCTATAGCCTATATTGAATTTATATTTTTTTATTTTAAAATAAAAACTAATACAATATGATATGATAAATTTTTTTAACTTATGTCATTGTGGACAAGCTTTAAATCTATTAATAAAACTAATGTTACTTTAATTCCTCTAGGGTGAGTTTGTTAGTATACGAGGGTTAGATTTAGATTTGGATTTGGTTATAGAGGTGAGTTTTTGTATAGATTTGTAAAATTTAAATATGAGAGAGAAATAATATTTATATAATAGTTTTTTATATAAATGTGAAATAAAAATATTATTTATATTGAAAAAGTGTATATATGTGTGAAAGAGAAATAGACAAGTATATAAATTACAATGTGAGAGAAAACCTAGACCAAAAGCCACCAAGTCTCCTTACTTTTCATTTTGTAAGCCCTTTTCATCTTTTCAATCTTAAACCTCCCAACCAAACAACATATTTTATGACTCAACCTAAACCCGATGTGCAAAACCCATCAAACAAACACCCCCTTAATTTCTAATAAAACACATGTAACTTTGATAAACATCAAGAATTTAGAAAATTATTAATATCATCTAACACGAAATATGATAACTTGATTTCATTTAACGCCTCCAAACCTTTATCACCGTGACACATGTTAGAAATTTTCCTAATATAATATACATAATATTTAATGGAGTTTTTTACCTCTCCAGATCATTAATCTTTTTATTTTCTATTCATCTAATAAGCAATCAAGTAGTGATTGGTTTTGTACCTTTTTAGTTAATATATTAAGGTAACGTTGAGGAGTATCTTTGGAGAGGTATCAAGGTTTGAGTCTCATCATGAACTTTCAAGGACGGAAATAAATAGAAGCAGGGAGTGGGGTTTATCCCTTAAGGCGAAGGTTCGAGGCTTGCATACTGTCCAATTGGATGTTAATGTGGGCTCGAATCACTAACTACTAACTTGCCGTTCAATAATAATAATAAGAGTAAACTGCAAAAATCATCCCTGTGGTTGTAGTTTGTGGAACTAATCAGCCTACCGATACTATTTGCCGAATCATCCTGAGTGGCAAAATTCGGGCAAAAATCATCTTATTGGTGATGATTTATTTGGAAAAAGTTTAACAAAAATTTTTGCAAAAATCATCCCTTAGAGGGGATGTATTTTGTGTCGTACCGTAACGTTTCACCACTCGGGATGAGGATTGTTAGGGCCAATGGTATCGGCTAGGGTTGATTAGTGCCACATACTACAAAAACCACAGGGGATGATTTTTTGCAGTTTTTACTCTTATAATTATTATTGATCGGCAAGTTAGTAGTTTGTGATTCGAGCCCACATTACATCAATTGGACATGATGCAAGCCTCGACCTTCGCCATAGGATAACCCCACTCTGCTCTTCTATTATTTCCGTCCTTGAAAGTTCTTGATGAGACTCAAACTGATACCTCTCCAAAGGATACCTCCTCAACGTTACCTTAATTATTTAACCTAAAAAGGTACAGAAACAAATCATACTTGATTGCTAACTTTGTTGATGTATAGTATATAAAAAAAGATTAATGATCGAGCAGTATATAACTCCATTAATGTATTATGTATATTATATTAGGAAAATTTCTAACATGTGTCACGGTGATAAAGGTTTGGAGGCGTTAAATGAAATCAAGTTATCATATTTTGTGTTAGATGATATTAATAATTTTCTAAATTCATGATGTTTATCAAAGTTACATGTGTTTTATTAGAAATTAAGGGGGTGTTTGTTTGATGGGTTTTGCACATCGGGTTTAGGTTGAGTCATAAAATATGTTGTTTGGTTGGTTTAGGATTGAAAAGATGGAAAGAGTCTACAAAATGAAAAGTAAGGAGACTTGGTGGCTTTTGGTCTAGGTTTTTCTCACATAGTAATTTATATACTTGTCTCTTTCTCTTTCACACATATCATATATACACTTTTTCAATATAAATAATATTTTTATTTCACATTTATATAAAAAACTATTATATAAATATTATTTCTCTCTCATATTTAAATTTTACAAATCTATACTAAACTCAAATCCTAAACCAAATCCAAATCTAAATCTAAACTCGTATACAAACCAAACGCACCCTAAGTTATTTAAAGTAACATTTGTTTTCATGTAATAGTTTTAAGCTTGTGCCACAATGACATAAGTTAAAAAAAATTATCATATCATATTGTATTAGTTTTAATTTTAAAATAAAAAAATATAAATTCAATATAGGCTATAGCTGGTAGCTGCTTTGTGTATTATAATTTTTTGAAAAAATTACATGTTTCGTTCCTGTGGTTTATACCAAACATCACGTTTCGTCCCTATTTCATTGTATTAAAACTAGGGCGTCCCTATTTGGAAACTGGTAATCGTGGTCGTCCTTATTTTTGGATGGTCTCGTTAATCTTTTCTCGTTAGTCTCATTATTTAAAAAGGTTATTTTGGTCCTTTTTTTTGCCCCATATTTGTCACCACCTTAGGGCTGAAACGTGTAATTTTTTATACGAATCAACTTAAAAAAAAACCAAATTTTTTTTTCTTATTATTAGTATTATTATTACGAGCAATAATTAAAAAAAAAATTTATACGAATCAAATTAAAAAAAAATTAATTTTCTTTTTATAAAAAGAATTTTAAAACAAAAATTTATATTTTTTTTATTTCGGTTTCAGTTTACGAGCAATAATAAAAAAATCTTTAAAAAATTTTTTTTAATTTTTTTATTTCGGTTTCAGTTTACGAGCAATAATAAAAACAAAATTTTAATTTTTTTTTATTTTGGTTTCATTTTACGAGCAATAATAAAAAAAATCTTTTAATTTTTTTTATTATTTTGGTTTCAGTTTACTAGCAATAATAAAAAAATTAATTTTTTTATTTCGGTTTCAGTTTACTAGCAATAATAAAAAAAATTAATTTTCTTGATTTCGGTTTGAAGTTTCAGTTTACTAGAATAATAAAATAAAAAATTGATTTTTTTTATTCAAAAATTAAAATTTTAAAGTTTTTTTTAGTTCGGTTTCGGTTTACGAGCAATTTTATTTCGGTTTCAGTTTACGAGAAGAAAAATAATAAGTCGCGGTGTTTTTTAAAAATTGCTCGAACGGAAACCGAAGTAAAAAAAATTTATACGTTTAATTTTTTTTATTATTGCTCGTAAACTGAAACAGAAATAAAAAAAATTTAAATTTTTTTAAATTAAGAGAAAATAATAATAATAATAATAATAATAAGAAGAAGAAAAAATTACACGTTTCGTTCCCCCCTATTGGTGGTTGACAGGGAGCTAAAAAGCCCAAAAATACCTTTTAATAATTAGACTTAACGAGAAAAGTTAACGACCATCCAAAATAGGGACGCCAGCGTTACCAGTTTCAAAATTAGGGACGACTGGTGTATTTAAAATGAAATAGGGACGAAACTTGATTTTTGAATAAACCATAGGGACGAGAACAACTAATGTGTTTCTAATTTTTTTTTGACAAAGTTAAGTGGCTTATGCCATATGGAGCGAACGTGATTTTTGGATAAACCATTAGGGACGGAAACATGTATTTTTTTCTATTTTTTTTTTTCAAAAGTTTGATGGCCATTTTGCCATTATACCGGATTATGAAAATATTTATTTGGTTTTCATATAATAAGGGTGGTTCACGAGGGGATTTTTTGGGGCTTATCGGGATTTAGGCTTTAAAATAATTCGGTTTATTAAAAATAAGTCTCGTTTGTCATCGCGTAATTTATGAAACTGACTTATAAGTTATAAGTCTCTATAAGCCTCAGCCTCATAAAAGGGGCTCAAAATTTTAGACCGGGGCTTTTAATCGTAAATTACTTATTTACCCATAAAAATATCTAACATATACTAAAAACTCATTTAATTATGTCTCTTTAGTAATTTTGCAATAATAAGTCTAACCACAAGCTCCTGCTTCAGCCCTTATAGCCCCCTGCACTCAGACTCGAGCCTCAGCCCAACCATTTCACTAAACATACCCTAAAAGACGAGAAATATATCTATACTACTTATAAAGAGTGTATGTTCACTTTTGAAATTTTGTAACTATATTTGAAAACTTAAATTATATGTAGGTTTGCTTAAATTAACTTATTTAAGGGAGTGCGTTTAGTTGGGGGGATAATCAACCATTGTTTCTACATAATATTTGGGGAAAAAAAAAAAACTGTGGATCGCGTTCAAATCATTGTTTTCCAACAAAATTCTCTGCAAAGCATCAAACATGCATTTCCCAACATAACAAGGGAAACTACAAAACATATTTTATTTGTTTTTCTTGTTTTCTTTGTAACCCCCTTGTTTTCTTGAGAATGAAAAACAATATCACATGAACGCGTTTTCTATGTTTTGTGGAAATAAATCTCCTCCTTTTTTTTACAAATCTGAAAACACAAAATAAGAATTTTTTTTTCTCCAAAACTAAACACAACTAAGTACCCCTAATGCACTATTAAACTTGATCAATTTAAACTTGACAACTTTTCAAAAACACACGCTATATTAATTTAAAAAAACACACGTTTTGCATCAAGTATTCGACAAAAATCACGATTTTTAGAGTATAATCATTTGTCCGTATATATTGTCGCTTTGCACGAGTATTTGTATAATTTTACAAAATTATAATAATTTTTAAACATATGATAATTTATATTCATGAAGGACTTAAACTTTACAAAAACTGAGTGGCATTATACTGGAAATGAAAAATAATCATTGGTTCCATGTAATTAAAAAGGCTTATGTTATTTGTACCCCACCTAAAACACCGTTTGTACCCCCTTGTTTTTAGCGTTTTTTTTTTAATAATTTTGTATGTGTTATAAAACTGTGACACGGAAAATACGGAACGAAAAATATAAAGTTTAACATGTCAAAAGTATGAAACAATGTCATATATAGACAACATTATCTGAATAAAAATGCGTTGCACTGTAAAATGAGAGTACAAAATTATCTTTATACTTTTTTGGTACTTTTTGGCGGGCCAAAGGAAATACCAATAGTAGCCAATTAAAAAAGGGTGATGGCTGATGACAAGGTTCGATCCCTGGCCTTTTGGGAAAGAAAGCCACTTTTGACATAACTTCTAACCTTATAACAACCACCTCCTATGTCTTTTATTTTGCACCAAAAATATTATATTGTAAAAGTTGTGGCTAAATGATACAAGATGGAGTACTATTTATTAAGAGAGCTGGGAATAGTGGAGCTGTTCGGCTCGTGCTGTTGGCAAAAGTTCTTAAAAAGTGATGTTACGTCAGCAAAATGCTCAACGGCACCATATTTGTTGGGGCATCCGTTGGCATCACATTTTCTGGTGCCGTTGGCCAATTTTTTTCTCTCATTTATATAAAAATAAAATTACACAATATAACTAAAATTAAATTCATTAATAAAAAACACATTACATAAAAATAAAACATAGTACGTAAATCTCTCATGTTCACTTCAAATCATTCGTCGTCCAATATCATGTTATGTAATATTATACAAAAATAATGATTCTTTTAGGCTGTGTTAATTGGTAGCACGAGGTTTGTCTTATATATAATTCACCAACGACCTTGTAGGATTCCCAAAGCTCGTTCAATATATTTTCTTGCACTTTCTTGAACTCTTTTAACCGCATCTTCTCGTTCACGAGGTATGTATGTCCTCCTCCTCGTTGGACCCGAGCTAGAACCCCCGGCTTCTTGCTCACACAAAGCTACAAAATGTTGATACGCCTCATAATCCCGCATATATCGGTCATAGTCACCTTGAAAATAAACATCGTAATGATCGTATGTGTTGGTTGTGTCGAAAGTGTTGGGATTTTTTTTCTTGGAACGGCCAATTGTGGCCTACATGACCCCCTATAGCCCTGAGGCGTAGCGAGCCCACACTACAGGGATGGGTCCAGCCCAGAGGCAAATGGCACCCTTTCCTTTTTATAGCAGTCTGTGAGGAACCCCTATCGCCCTAGCCACAAGACTGAATCAGAGACCTTTGCCTAGGAGGGTAAAACCTCCATACCATTAGACCAGAGGCCCGATGGTTAATGTGTGGGATTATTTGGATTCAATGGTTAAAAGAAAAATTGAGTATTATTGGAAGTAGAATATATATTGGAAGTGGTTTGTGTGTGAAATATGAAATAATAAGAGGTATTTATAGATTTTTAAGGGGTAAAAATGGGATTTTTGGGGTATTAAAAAAATCGCTCTCAACGTCTCTCATACAGCTACTTTTTATTAAAAAAAAAAACCAGCGTGGGCCGGTAGATAATGGCGCGTGGCACGAAACGGCTCCAGCACCGAAATCGGTGCGCCGTTGGCAAAACTCGTCAAATCAGAAGTCAGAACACCTAAAGGAGTAAATGACTACTTACATGTTTTTTATATCGCAAGACTAGCCGTTACGGCGCTATTTTTGACGTGTGGTTGTGGCCAACCACAGGTGGAACATCTTACATCAGTACACCATCACCTCTATGCGTGGTGATGTTTTTTATGTGGTTTATTGAATAAGTAACAAAAATAAAGGAAGGTTTGCATGGTGGTGTTTTTCGTTTAATTTCATGGCACTACTACCTTCATTGATGATTGTTTTGCTAAAAAGAAGTGAATGATGTGACGATATTAAATTTAGTCGTCATTACTACTAGTTAGATAAACCAAGTTTACCTATTTGGTTAAGGAAAATTACAATACAAAACTTTTTGGACCGATTTTAGTATTGTTCATTAATGATCTCAATTTTCTAACTTGTGCCCAAAGGCACAAGATAAGAAGGGAGGGGCCCACAAAAAAGTACAGAAAGATATTAGAAGGTGAATTCTCTCATATCCTTGTATTTATCACTAGTCATCTTTATATATAGATGAGTCCTAAGACTATACAAGGAAAACGACAATCACAATTAATGATACATAATTGCTAATGTCAATCAAGGCAATCACAATTAATGATAATTGCTAATGATAACTAATACTCCCCCGCAGTTTGAGCGGGAGGCTTCTCGACGGACAAACTGGAACATAAGTTGAAAAACGCTTTTTCTTTTATCATCTTCTTTGTTATTTGTTGAGACAGAAGAATAATTGTATTCGCCGGCATAGTTGTTTTGCTGCTTGCGACATCCTCCTTTGCGTGGCTTGCTTTGCCTTTAGTAGGTGTGCAAATTTTTGACCAACTATTTTCAAAAACTACAAGGATCTCCGCTGTTAAAACAAAGATTAAAAGACAAAGTTTAATGATTGATGGCTATATCAACATAATACGAGAGATTCCCATCTATCTCGATGGGATGCACTTCAGTAATAAGCTTAACCAAAGAGAAGCATGCACACATATTGAGATAAGAACGACACACCATCACACAACACACACATAAAGCTCATACGAGCTGATTATTTAGAGACAAAAAGCGAAAAATAAAATAAATGTGTTTGGGATCCCTCCGAATCATCGGCGAGTTGTCGTTGACCGGAGGACAACTATATTGTGATGAAGTGAAAAAAATTGGTGTTTTAAGGATCTTTCTAGCTCGATATCATATTAGAATTGCTTAATTCCCCATGATCTTTATTCATTCACAAGCTAAGAACGTGTTTGGTATGCGGTTTGGTATGGTTTTTGATTTGATGTGACAGTAAAAAATCGTTTGTTATCGGTGTATGGGTGTCACTACAATAATTGATAGGCATAACCATGGTTTTTAATGAAAGATAATTAAATTTCAGATTTCAGATTTAGATCTTCACTATCATTTTGTCTTTTATATATTTTCAAACAAAAGTCAACATTTAACTCAATGGTTTATACACGTGTAACATTTCTATAAATGGATTTTCAGTAAAAAATTAAAACTATAATTAGTTATATGTTTTATAATAACAAAATATTAAATATAATAATATTAAATTCTAAAACCATACCAAATTATATCTTATAAAACAAACAACATTTTATACTATCATTTATTTTCTCTCTCCACCTTTTTTTTTATATCTTTTCCTAAATCCTACTCTCAATCCATACCTACACACAAACCAAACGGGCCATAACATAAAAGGGCTATTACTATGTGATGATGATGATGGAATAAAGGGGCGGTTACAAGTCAATGGGTTTTATGAACATTAAGCTGTTACAATTAAAGCTGTTACAATCGTTTGTTTTGTATGTATTGATTTCAAAAGGAAAGAAAAATCTTTCTTTTTATAGAAATATTTTTTGTCTTAAAAATTTTAAGATTTTCATATTTAAAATGTTCTAAATACATTATAAAGTTGTATAGACCGATAAAAAAAAATTAAATTTTAGAAAAATTTAGTCGTTGAGAACCAAACGACTCTTTTTTCTTCCTCTTTCTTCCAACTAGCGCATGCTAGTTAACTCACCAACGAATTGGCTCAACCTTGTTGTGGTGTCGTGGCTCACTACTGGCGACGCCAATGGAGCCTCCACCTAGACCTCACGCATGCGAAACGTTATAGTCTTAGTAATATGAAAAGTTGTTTGTTTTTCACTTAATTAAAAAATGACTTACAATAAAAAAATCAAAATTGAAAGTCTTTACTTTAAAAACATGACTTAATGAAAAAATTAATACTAATCATACTACGTAGTATTTGGTAGGGGTGTTCAAAAAAACCGTGAAACCGACGAACCGAGCCGAACCGCTCAATCCGAAACCGAAAAAACCCGAAA
>BQNB010123167.1:0-20148 GCA_026074375.1 Tanacetum coccineum
GTAATACTTCTACCCTTTAGGGTCGGGGCGTTACATTTAATGCCCAAAACCGCTACTTTGTACGAGTACTATGCTAATAATTTATAATTGTACCAAAATAAACGACTTAAAATAAACAAGTTTTTAAGTTAGAGTTGTATATCGTGCAAATAATAAATGCATCTAAATGGTTCAAATAGTTAACACAAAACTAAAACATTTAAGGCCTTGTCTTAAATTTTTAAACCGTCCTATTAATAGTGTGTTTGATGCGAAATAAGAGTTTATGAAGGCTTAGAATTTTAAAATAAGCTAGCTTTTGAAAATGCTAATTTGCATAAATACTCTTTAAATAGGTGTACTTGTAGTCTATCGTTAATACCGCTAACTCAGTGTCACATCACATTTTCACTCCATCACCATTAATATAATGCGATGAAACAACAAACATCACAACCCAAGCATTATGAAAATAAAAGCTCCGGTTTATTACGTCAAACATATACAAAATGTAAGATAGAAAAGATATGCAAATTAAACCACCACCAAATAGCTTAGTGGTAAAGTCCCCGGGCCGGGACTAAACCTTCAATTTGGTCAAACCACAAGGACAAAAAATGCAACTCAAAAGGACCAAACATGCAACCCAAACTTGAAAATATGGATGTTGACTGCAATTTCAAAAGATTTTGATCCCAAACCTGTATTTTGGCTCATACCACAAGGACCAAAAATGAATTTACTCAAAATTATACAAATGTAGATAGAAAGATATGCTAATTTAAACCACCACAAAATAGCTTTGTGGTAAAGTCTTTCTAACATTTCATAAACTAGAGTTATCGGTTCAAACTCGATAGAATGTGTACATTTGGACGGTGGAAGAAGAAATGGGTCAAAAAACGGTCTCTAAATAAACCCGATGCGACGGCTTACAACTGAGTCAAAAAAGCCCACCCTCCTCGGATAACCTGAACAGAGAAAACTACATCAGTTTACCCATTTTAGAAAGATATGGAAATATGAAAAGTAAAGGGAAAATTCTCAAAATAGACCGGTCGCCTAAAGTGTTTACCCTTTCTAGACCTCAAAAAATAACTTTCAAAAATAGACTAGTCGCTTAAAAAACTTTTCACTTTTTGTGTAAGTTACTTTTCAGACATGTTAGTCACTTTTTGCCTAAAGTCGCCTAAAAAAGTAGGTTTCCTAAAAACATGTCTAAAAAGTAACTTACACAAAAGTGAAAAGTTTTTTAGGCGACTTAAGAGACCAGACGACTGGTCTATTTTTGAAAGTTTACTTTTTGAGGTCTAAAAAGGTAAACAATTTAGGCGACCAGTCTATTTTGGAAATTTTTCTAAAAGTAAAAGGAGTGGAGATGTAAATAAGTTGTTTATCTTCTCCAAGTCAAACTAACCCCTGTCGGCACGAGTTACGCACGTGAGTCCAATTTAAGACATCACTACTCAAGTAGCAGCTGTTTTAATTTTCTGCCATTTTTAACTTATTATTATTAATCAGATTGAATCATCAATCAGTTATTAAGTAGATCCATCTACTTAATCAGATCATTTCTCACATTTTCAACGGTAACAACAACAAATCTAAACATTTTATTTGAATTGTATATATATAGCTTATATATTAGTATAATATTTGTTTAGGATTGCTTATTTTTTCTGCTGCTTAGGCTAATATATAGCTGGATTATGGCTTATTTGGTTATGGGCTTATGTTTCATAACCTCGCTTTTTGTGGCTTATTTTCAAACTTTTCGGCTTATATAAGTTCATTCATAAGGTGTTTGTCGTTTCGGTTTTATTCGAGCTTATTGAGGCTTATTTTGATTGGGTTATAAACATAAGCTCCAATTTCCTGCTTATATTCAGACTTCATGGGCATTTATTACTTTATCCATACCGTAATAAACTTTATTTAAAGCCCACAAATCTCATATATAAGCCGGGAAAATTGGGGCTTAATTAAGCCGAATTCAAATAACATCATAGCCCACATAAAGCCGAAACTCACACCTCCTATGTATAATAAAGTTTCAAAATATGCCGCTAAAAGTGAGGTTATGAAAATTATGCCCTAAAACAAATAAGACATAAGCCGGATATAAAGCCACTTATGAAAACAGTGTTTGGATTTGTTTATTTTGTTGAAAACAGTGTTTGGATAATTGGATTTGTTCAAAATTATAATATTTATTTATATCAGGACACTTGAAATAAATCTCCTAATTTTTGGGCAAAATATGCAGAAAGTAATCAAAAACGCTGAAATAATAAGCAATCAGCCACAGAAATAAATGCATCTGGTTTCGTTTATGCAAAATCTCGCAAAAAACATTGTCGCCGAAGAAAGTAAAAATAGGATTACCTTTTCTTCGTATAAACGACACCAGATACATATTTTGGTGGCCTTAATAAAGATTAGTTGGCCGACCTCCTTATACATTATTCATTCAACTTGTGACTGATGATTTAAAAATCAACTGTGTAGGATGCAATATTGTGGCTTGTGCTTATGCTCTATGATCAAGAATGTTGAATGCACACTCTCCCAGCGTTAGAAATGATGTCTAAGTAAAGTGAAAGGGGATATGGATGAGTATAATCGCAGACCGGTCTTGAAGTCCGTATTATCAGGTAAAAATACACCTAAAGGATCTCCGTCGTTTAGAAGATTAAACTCTAGCAGGACACCTAGAAGGGGAGATAGAAGTAGTGGATTTGGTACTAATTGTTTTAAAAGTAATCGGATTGTGCTTTGGTTGCTTTTGATCACTCTTTGGGCTTACGCTGGATTTTATGTCCAGTCAAGATGGGCTCATGGTGATAACAAGGATGGGATTTTTGGGGGAAGTGATGAAACTGAGGAAAAGAGTGAGGAAAAATCTGAGGAAGGTTATAGGCGGAATTTGAGTACGAGTGATGATGTGGTTATAGATCGGGTTGTGACCAATGTTAATATGTCTGATGTGAAAAAGACGCGTATGGTTACAGGGAAGAATGGTACTAGTGTTGTGGCTGTAAAGAAAACGAGCAGGAGATCACGACGTAGTTCTCGTTCAAGACGTGGTAATCAGAAAAAGGCTCTGGAAACCACGAGTAATGAGGTTGACGTTCAAGAAGAAGAACTTCCTCAAACGAACGCTACTTATGGGATGTTAGTCGGCCCGTTTGGTTCAATAGAGGATAGTGTTTTGGAATGGAATCCTTCAAAGCGATCAGGAACATGTGATAGGAGCAGTCAGTTTGCTCGTCTGGTTTGGTCTCGAAAATTTGTTTTGATTTTCCATGAGCTTTCGATGACTGGTGCTCCACTTTCGATGATGGAGTTGGCATCGGAGCTTTTAAGCTGTGGGGCCACAGTTTCTGTAGTTGCTCTTAGCCGAAAGGGTGGATTACTTAAAGAGCTTGCTAGAAAAAGGATCAAAGTTTTGGAGGACAAAGATAAGATCAGCTTTAAAACTGCCATGAAGGCAGATCTTGTTATTGCAGGTTCAGCTGTCTGCGCATCATGGATCGGTGAGAACCCTTTGTAATTTCTTTTTAAAACTTCTGTGCATGAAATCACGTAGTTGTGTAATAGCTTGTTGCTCAATTTGGCTGCATGAAACATGAAATCCATAACGACCTGTATATCGTCTAGAATTACACTTTTTATGATAATCAGGACATAAGTATTGATGTTTAAAGCGCTAATTGACTCCAAGCAATAGATTTCTTTGGATCTTGGTCCACTGTCACAAACTTGTCTCTAGCAGTTCTTATACGGCACTTAGTTCTTAATGGCCAAGATTTATCTTATCGAATGCAAAAAACTAGACGAGCTTCAAAATTGTTGACCATATTGATTAGAGTCTTATAATTCTTTGAAAGCTACAAGTCCTAATTAATCATTGTGAAGAATTTTTTTTTACCTGAACTTAATATCAGCAGTATTATTCTTTCATCTGCATTTCTGTATTATTGGCAACTTTTATAACAATTAGCTGGATGATCACAGAACAATATACCGATCACTCTGTGGCTGGATCACGTAAACTTGTTTGGTGGATCATGGAGAACAGACGTGAGTATTTTGATCGCTCAAAGCTTGTTCTAAACCGTGTAAAAACGTTGGCTTTCCTTTCTGAATCTCAGTCTAAACAATGGATGGCTTGGTGTGAAGAAGAAAATATTCAGTTCAAAACTGCACCCTCTTTTGTTCCGCTCTCTGTAAATGATGAGCTGGCTTTTGTAGCTGGAATATCTTGTTCCCTAAATACCCCTGCATTCAGCACTGAAAAGATGATGGAAAAAAGACTCTTGTTAAGAAAGTCAGTCAGAGAAGAGATGGGAATAAAAGATAGTGACATGCTTGTGATAGCGTTAAGTAGTATAAACCCCGGAAAGGGTCATTTTTTGCTTCTTGAATCGGTAAATTTAGCTACTGATATAAAACGAGGAGGACTTGTTGATGATGGTAAAAGTCGTAAAAAAATGTTGAGAGGGAGTGAAGAAAAGCAGGGGAAAGATATTAAGCTTCTGATTGGTTCAGTTGGGTCGAAGAGCAATAAAGTGGTTTATGTCAAATCACTCCTTAGCTTCTTATCCAATCATTCAGATTTGCCAAAGTCAGTGCTATGGACTCCCGCAACAACACGTGTTGCCTCGCTCTACTCTGCAGCAGATGTGTATGTTATAAATTCCCAGGTATAATACATTTCTACTGATGTATTTATTTTTTCATTGTGATCAATTTCAAATTCGATCACTCAAGACCTTTTTCAAATTTGCTAACTCGGCAGGTTCGTAATAACCTAATACGCCAAATTGGGCTCTATTCAAATGGTTATTTTTATGTACACTCAAAATGGGTCATGTCCGGTTGATCCAAAACAGTTTTGTCTAGTTGTATATATTTAATGTTACATATTACTATATTTTCACAATAATAATTTATATTTTATATATATAAATAAATAAGTTAGGGGGATGTATGCATTATACACTTTTTTTAGAAGCTATACACGATTACACTTAGGACAACTTTCAACCCGCGGTTATTTTTTAGCTAGTTTCACTCATTTGATCCGATATAGATAACACAGCCAAAATTGACCCATTCATAAGTAAACGAGTCAAAAATGTCACCTCTAGCATGTGAGGGTAAGATGGAATTAGTCCTATAGTAAGTTTGGATGCTATTGCAAATCTACTAATTCTCTGAAAGTACCAAGTGGCATTCAAAATGTTTGGTCTTCATTTTTTTTTTTACTTAATTAAAAGGCATCTAGAGCCTTGGGTTCATAATATCGATCAAATATGTTGTCGAGGGGATGTATTTGTTGTTCTAGCATCCATTTTGATTTTTGATTGTATCTCTGTGATGGCTTATGTATTGTTTCCAAGTGTTGTATATTCTGCCGTATTTCTGTGAAAGTTAATAGATTGACCAATGTACGAGCACAGGGGCTTGGAGAAACATTTGGAAGAGTGACAATTGAAGCAATGGCATTTGGTATTCCGGTACGTCACTATATTATTCTTTCCTATGTGCTCTTAGTATTATATATCCAGATCCTATAAGAAATTTTTTTTTTTTGTCAAACATGAATAATTACAATTCGTTACTTACTTTGATCTGATTTTTGTTTTCGGTAACCAGTTTTTATTTAGACTATTAGGACGGAAAAAACCATCAAAGTTTCAAAAATGCTATTTTAAGACAATTACCCAAGGTAACAGATTGACGACACGGCACTTAACATCAAAAAAAGATGTTAACATTTTTACTGGTTACTAAATTACCTTCAAATTTTGGTTTACCTTGTATTAAAAAATTTAAAAACTTTGATGGATATTTAATGGAAGAATAATCCACTTCATCCCATATATAACTAAATCTTTGAATTTTTAGGTGCTAGGAACAGATGCAGGAGGCACAAAAGAGATTGTTGAGCACAACGTGACCGGCCTACTACATCCAATTGGACATCCAGGTACCACAGAACTTTCCAAAAACCTTCAATATTTACTTAAAAACCCATCAGAACGACAACGAATGGGACTTGAAGGGAGAGAGAAGGTGAAGAAGATGTACTTGAAAAAGCACATGTACAAGATGTTTTGGCAGGTTCTTTACGACACTATGAAAGTAAAATAACGTTGCTTACTGCTGCTCATGATTTTCGTCAATTCTACTATTTATTATGGAGAAATGATGGTGGCAGTGAGCAATTGAAATACAAAAGAGATACGTCTACACTATTTTGTTTCAGTTTAGTATTTTTCTTTCTATAATTAAATTTCGCTTGGACTAGGGGTCTTTGTACAATCAGAAATTTCTTATTTAATTTAAGTCTTGTTAAAAAATATTTTAAGAGAATTATTGCCATTGCGTTGTAAAAGTGGATATATTTATAAAAAGTAAGTAATCTGTCGTAACAAAACACAGGTTGCAAGGGATAGTGATTGATGTAGTTTGCCTTAAAGTTAGTTCGTCATTTTTTGGTTTGATAGGTTTTGATTATGCAAGATTATGTTTAACAATGATCGCTAATAGATCAGATAATCAAAATCACGGTTTTGTTGCAACTACTTTCAAAATTGTACATAGTATGAGGATGACATTCTGGAAACGTATCATGATTGTGTTTTCTTATTAGAACATAATATGAGTGTCATGTTCTAGTTACACTCGTTATTCGTTAATATCACACTGTATCGGTTTGATGCAATGGTCATTTTTAGGACCTCCGTCTTCAACATTTTCATCGTTTGCCTGCATTCATATTCCAAACAGCAACCAGACTGAACACGGCCAGAATATTCCTCCGGCACCTCCACCTTTGTCCAAATGGAGCTCTCCAGATCAAGCATATACACCCCATGCCGCTCATCAGATCCAACACATCCCACGGCCAGCAAACGTCCATCCCATCCGATTATACAAGGTACGCTATCTAAATCATTTGGTATCCTCATTCTAAAATCATGATCCAGTGCAACCACAGCACCATCATGGTGGATATACATTATCCCTCCCCACCATCCACGCAAGTTCTCGGGCACATGTCATCTCTTGAGAAGTCATCCTCCCTCAAACCCCACTGCCACGTGAACAAATCAAAAGCCTCTGTGCTCTTCTTAAACTGCTCTTGTTTTGCCATGTCATACCCACTAACCACATAAAACTTGCCACGGTGGAAAACACCTTTACATTCGTCATGCTCGTCTGCCATGTCAGGAAGTGGGGTCCACATATCATCCGCCATGTCATACATCGTTCCTGACCTGAGTGCGTTTTTTTTTCTTCATTATCATGTCCTTCGGCAACAAAGACCTTGCGCTCATTATCTGACGCAGCCACGTGGCTGAAACGAAATTATAGACAAAAAACAAAGTTTGTAGGCTTCCAATTATCCGGGCTTAATCCTCCCATTAGTTGTTGTAGTCTTCTCATAGTTTGTTAGTCAATGTATATCGTAGGATTCTTCCAACTATAGCTCCTAGTCTTTTGGATTCTTTAGTTACCAAGTAGCAGTAAGTATATGTATTGTAACTCACTCATTGTATCAACACTACAACAAAATGTTGGTTTCGGGTCGAGGAAAAATTAAATGAGACAGGGGACCACATTTATTCAAACAAAACTGGTTAGTCAACAAAACCTTTTTGGGTGGTAACTAGTTTAGCCACGAGTACGCAGCGGATAAGACCTAGTAATAACATATGGTTAACACAGAATAAAAGGTAAATAGAAACGCGTACCTTTTGATAATATGATCAAGAAAACGAAACAAGCAACTAAAATAATTGCCTATACGGTTGCTCACACAATCACGTCAACCGAACACGTTAAGCTGTGCTAGGCTTAATTCACTACTAACAACCTTTTGTTTTATATCGGAATACCCACGCAAAACCTTGAATTTAGTAAGAATAAACAAGACCGAATTACCCTTGGATCGAAAAGAGCAAAAAAAAAAAACCCGAAAACCCTTTTAGGGTTTTAAAACCTCTCGAACACTCGATCAACCTACTGAGCACCGAGTTAATTGTGAGGTATATTTTTGTTTAAGTATGGTATGTTTAGGCTGTGATGTTGGTGGTCTTACTACACATGTTATGGTGTTGGAACCTGCAACGTCGAGCTAGGAAGAATAAGTAAGATCGATTGAAACCTTGAGGGTTTAATCGAATTCGGTATAGAACTTAAACCGAAAATCAAACAACCCTTGTAAGGGTTTTGTCGAACTCAGTTGGGAAAGAAAACAAAGAAATCGAAACTATTTTTAGGGTTTTGAGAGTTTTGAATGCATATATGATGAGTTAGGGGTCAATGGTATGTATAGCCTTTAATCCCTTCTCAAGATAGAACTAGGAAACCTATTATATACTTATCATAACTCCTTCTTTCCTTCTTGATCAAGAAAACTGAATCGGGATACCTTCTAGACCTTCCATATGGCCGGCTACACAATAGAATACCATAGGGTTCATATCTTGTCGTATTTAGTCCTTTGGTTATGTGGAAGGAAATGTAACAATGTTGAGTAAATTTTAGTCCATTATTGTTGACTGATTTGAAGGGCCTGGTGCTATGTTCATTTTCCGACTAGCATAACCAACAACTCCTACCTTTGGGAGTTGGAGTAGCACTTAACACTTTATACTTCATAATTGGCAAGTCTCTCACAATTGTTTTAAATTAGAAAATTTTTGTGTCAATGTTTCAAGAATAAATCTCAGCTATTAATGGTTATAAATTCTTGCTTTATAATCATCCTTTTGTTTCAAATACGTTTAACCATGGATATGGATCCTCTAAGTCATTTCATATAGTTTAAACATTTATGTTTATCGTTATAATAACTAATTCAGATATACCAAATGTAATCAAGAATGGTCTAGCATTACCCCTTGGGAATGGACATTCATGATTGATTAAATCTGGAGAGGGACCACTGGTATCTTTGTGCACATATCAAGTGGAGGAACAAATCCTTTGTAGACTTACATGTGTTGTGGTTGCTGCTTCACATAACACTTCGAAAAATAGTTGTTATAATACCATGTTTCAGGTCAGCGTTTGTCTATCACAAAAGTGTTTTTTACACATTTAGAACGGCTATGCATCTCATGTCTGCTCAAGGTCAATTTTTATAAAACCATTTGCGATTATTGACTCATGACATGGATCCAACAGTATAATGTTCGTATGTTTGAGGTTTCCAATAGCATCCTTTTTGCGAAATAATGTGAGTTTGGTGGAACAAATCATATATTCAAAGGAATATATCCAAACTCCATTTTGCCTTACATACAATATTCCAATCTAATCTGTTAACTATCTATGGACATATTTACGAATATAAATACATTCATGGATTAAACATGCAAATATGGAATAACAGTTGTTATATGAATGAAAAAAAAATCCCAAGTATCTTTATTCATCAGAACATAAAATTGTCTTACAATTCCAAATTATCCAAATTCTAATCATAACACAGAGTTACATGAAACTACTAGCTGGCAACAATCCTATATTTCTAGTCAATTCATAATGCTTAGGAAATTATAAAGCCTTTGTGAAAGGGTCAGCTAAATTATCATCTGTGTCAACTTTTTCTATCTTTACATCACCCAATTTAATGGTCTCGCGAGATAGTGAACTTTTTACATGATTATTATCTTGCACTTTAGTGTTTCCATCATCTTTAGCTTATAGATATTGGCTCCTGTTTTATCCACAATAAATACTTATAGGTTCTTCAATTATGGGGAATAATACCATGCCCAGAAATGAATTTCGAATGCATACACCTCTTTGATGCATCAAGATGAAGCGATATACTCAGCATCTGTAGATGAGGTGCATAAAATACTTTGTTTTGTACTTTTCAGTTAATAGCACCTCTTTTAGAACGACAATATCGAGTTGCGACTTTAGATCGTAACACCATCAGATATCAGCATCAGTGTAGCAAGAATCTCAGCTCCGTTCCACATTACCTCTATATACTTGGGAACATATCATTAGTTTTGCGAGATACTAAAGATATATTTTAACAGGTGAGTGTAATCTTCACCTGGATTCTGTAAAAGCGGCTTGTTATGTTCTTTGTGAACGCAACATCAGGACGAGTACATCTCACAGCATACATAATTGATCCTATAGCCGAAGCATAAGGAACATTTTGCATGCGCTGTTTTTCAGCAGGTGTTAAAGCACCTTTTGACTTACTCAATTTAAGCTTTTCTTGCATTGGGATCATTCCACGTTTGGAATTTTCCATATAATATCTTTTTTAAGATTATCTCAATGTAAGCACTTTGACATAAACTAATTAACCGCTTTGACCTATCACGATAGATCTTGATTCCAAGAATATATGTAGCATCCCTTAAATTTTTCATAGCAAAATTTTTTTTTTTTTTTTTTATTTTTCCAAGATAGGATTTTACATCTTATAACATTGGGAATGTTGGTTTTTCCCATGAGTTAATATGTCATCGACATATAGAATTAGGATATGCAACAATACAAAAAAAAAAAAATCCCTTCCCACTAGCTTTTTGGTATAAACATGGGCTAAATACAATTTTGAGTGAAACCGAATTTCTTAATTTCATCATCAAATCGCTTATTCCATTGCCTAGATGCTTGCTTTAAGTCATATGGAACGCTTATGCTTGCATTACATGGTTAGGATATTTTGGATTTCAAAAAACCCTTAGGTTTGCTTATATAACTTCTTCGGAGAGATGTCCATTGAGGAAGGCGGTTTTGACATCCATTTGCCATATCTCATAGTCATAGTACACAGTTATAGCGGAGCTATAAGAATCCTAATAGCTCTAATGTCTGCAACAGGAGAGAAGGTTTCTTCATAATCAACCCCGTAGGTTTGAGTGAAGCCCTTTGCTACAAGACGAGCCTTAAAGACGTATATTGCACCATCCATGTCAGTCTTTTTTTGAGAAACCACTTGCTGACCAAATGGTTCTAGCGATTGGAGAAGATCAACTAAGACCCATACTTCATTGTCTTTCATGGATTGCCCATTTCCACAGTCATCGCATCAAGACCATTTTCTGGATTCGGGAATCCACAATGCAGCTTATAGTTAGCGGGTTCCACGGAGATCCCTAACTTAGTTTCTCAGCATCGACGTATAAACACAATGATTGTGGGGACGGCGCCCCCCCCCCTGTCCTTGTGGACCTACGAATGGGATTGAGATCACTTAGAGGTTCATTAATTTCTTGATCATCCTCTTCATGATCTAAGCTAGTGTCTAAAGAAGGATTAGTATCTTATTATTGAATTAGTCAAAGATCTTCACATCTACTTCGCTTGTAGATCTTAAGATCATTCTCAAAAGAACTCAGATTCCGAGCAACAAAAACTTTGTACTCAATGGGTTGTAGAAAGAAATACCATTGTTTTCCTTTGGGTATCCTACGAAGATTACACCTAAAGTCTCTAGATCAAAGTTTGTCAGTTTGGTTAAGTTATCACGCTTTAACAAGGGTCTCACAAAACCCCAGACTTTTAAGTAAGACATCTTAGGGGCTTGCCCATTCCATATTTCATATGGTGTCTTATCAACCTTTCTTAGTTGGAACCTGAGAATGCGTGCAGCACTCTCAAGGGCATAATCTCAAAAGGACTTTGGTAGAGTAGTTTGACTCATCATGGATCGAACCATGTCTACCAGTGTTCGATTTCTCCTCTCAGACACACCATTGTTTTGTGGCATGTAGGGAGGAGTGCGATGGGCAATAATCCCATGCTCTTTTAGATGGTCCGAAAACTCTTGACTCATATATTCACCTCTACGATCAGAACGGTCTTTCCGAGTTGGTTTTCTTACTTCCTTTTGAATAACTTAAGAGGTTTCAAACACATTCAAATGTTTATGTTTCAGACATCTAAACTATAACATAACAACTAAAGTCGTCAGTAAAAGTGACAAAGTATTTAGCTCCTTGTCTTGACACAATTCTAAATGGGCCACATACATCGGTGTGTATTAGTCCAAGTAGATCTTTAGCCCTTTTCACTTGATGTGAATAAGTTTTCTTACCATTTACCTGGATCATGCATAAAACACACTCTTCCTAAATGACTCTATGTCATTAGATTTAAGATGTTCATCATGTTGCAACTTTTCAATGCGTTTCTTGCTAATGTGTCCAAGACGGCAATGCCACAAGAGAGAAGAGTCCAAATTAATTTTGGCTCTTTTATTACTAATAGCAAACATAGAACTATCGTTTGTATTTGAACAAGACATGTCAATTTCAAAAATACCATCCCGTGGGACAGCCATAAAATAAACTAGATTATTTTTAAAAATGAAATAACATTGTTTTCATCAAAGCGGTTAATAAAACCGTCATCAAACAAACGTGAAACTGAAATAACACTTAGTATATCGAGGGAGCTAATGACAATTGTTCAAGACAATATTAATCCACTAGGGAGCTCTAAATGATAAGTTTCAATTGCTTCAAAGGCTACACGATGACCATCGCCCACATACAGACTCAAAGCACCTAGTTTCAGCTTCTTACTTCCCCGTAGACCTGAGTAGTAATACAAATATGAGTACCACAGCCTGTGTCATAAATCCAAGATTTACTGGGGAAAGAATAGAGTTCTATGGTGAAAATACCTGAAGTGCTAGCTCCCTGAGACAGCTTCTTCTTTTTCATCAACTCGGCGAGATACACGGGACAGTTCCTTCTCTAGTGCCCTATTTCACCACATTGGTGGCAAATGGCATCCTTTGCAGGGTTATATTTCTTAGGTGGTGGAGGAGTCTTAGGTTTAAGAGCAAATGGCACATTGTTCAATGCATAGCCCATCTTACTCTTGTCTTTACCGTGACCCCCTTTAGCAGCTTTATGCGGTTTATTTTTCTGGTTTCTTAGATACCCTTCCTGTCGTATTGCAGAAAGTGCAGGATTAGCATACTTTCTTGGCAGCGTATCTTAAGCAGCTTAGCATGGCATGTAGTTCTTTCACAGTCTTCCCATGTTGTGATATTGTAATTCTGCATTAAGTGGTAATAATCCTTATTCAGAGAAACTAAGATAAGACTCACTGCAATATTTTGACCAACAGGTTGACCGAGTCGCTCCAAGTTATCAATATAGCCCTTCATCTTTAGAACATATGAGCTAACTGATTGACCTTCCCTTGCTTGCACGCGTGAAAATCTCTCATGGTCTGCAGAAGTTCCTGTTCAGCTTGTTTAGAAAACATAGCTTTTAGCTCTTGGAGCATGTCATAAGCACCAAGATGAGCTAGATTCTGTTGGATATCTAGGTACATGGTCAACAACATGAGCACAACAACTTCCTTTTGTCCTTTGACCCATGCAGCGTGAGCTGCAGCAGCCGCAGGAGGAACTTGCTAGCCAGGAGGTGCAACAGGTGCTTCAGGAATAGGATGCTCAAGGTAATTTTCTTTGTCTTCAGTTGAAAGTACCAAATGTAGTTGTCTGTACCAATCAATGAAGTTGGGTCCAGTGAGTTTTTGTTTCTCGAAGAAACTCCTGAATACCGAATTGTTTCCGACTGAGGTAGTCATCTACAATAAAAAGTTTAAACAATTAGTATTTTTGATAATTACAGAATTAACTACCCAATTAATTTACTAATTATGACTAAGATCCAACTTGACCTCCCACTTATTACCAAAGGTCTGACCAGGGCGTAAACAATTCGGGCAAGAGGTAAGCGACGAGCATTAATTGCATTTTAATGCAACTCTTAGGTTTACGATACTTGTCAAAACATAAGTAATCATGTAATAATGTTAAGAGCATGTTTAGTATCATCTTATGCCTCGGGTCCAAGGTCTGACCAAGCCTACTCGAATTAAGTCGACCAAGCAAAAACGTGCAAAAATCGCCAGAGGTCTGACCGGTGCACGAATTTTCGCCTAATGGTTGGAATGTCTTAAGTCTCACCATAGCAATGTATAATTAATAGTCAACATCAACATCTTCTTTTTGGGACATATGGCATATTTATTTAGGATTGTAAACATTTAGACATATAAATAATAATGCATACATTGATTCCATAATACATAAGATGACTTTAAACATACAAGTAAACATGTAATCGAGTTCTCTTGTGAGTCTTCCCTAAAGGGAGAACCATAAGACCTTCAATAGGATTTTCTCTGGCTTAGTATCTAGATTCGCACCATGCAATCATATTGTGATTGAGTGTGTCTTATAGCCGGAATACGCAAAAATTAAAAAGGAGGCATACATGCTAAATTAACAGTTTTAATTTTCCTTTTAACATATATTAACTTTTAATATGTTTTTCAAGATTTGATCACTTTTTTTATTCAACGTTTATGGCAAGGATTGCATATATATTTGTCATATTGTACAAGTAATACAGCAAATTAAATTTAAATCGCAGCAGATCATAGCAATTTGTTCAATTTTAGGCATGTTAGTAGCGTAGTAATTAAATCATAAACGTGTAACCCTTACGCTAAATCGGAGTTACTCGTGATGCCAATGTTCGGGATTTTACAATCTAGTAACCTATTACGCTACGAGTACGCATGGTGATTAGTAATAGCATTATGATTAACAGTAATAGAAGTAAATAGAAACGTCCCTCTCAGCAATTGACTCTTGAAAACGAATGAGTGATTAATACAATCACTCTATGAGTTGCTCACACATCACGTCAACCGAATACGTTAAGTTGTCTAACTTACTTCACAAACCAACAATACCTTGTATAATAACCGATTACCATTACAACCACTTGAACTTGTTACCGAAACCAAAACACCAAATTAGGGTTAACCACCTAAACCTTAATTTACCGATAAATCAGCATCACGAAACCCTCGTTGGTTTTCTCACTTCGAACTAGGAAAGAACAAACAACTCGTGTTAGAACATGCAACGTCCATGCTAGGAAGAACAAGTAAGACGATTGAACATTGAGGGTTTTACTCGAATTCGGTTAGAACTTAAATGAAAATCAAAAACCCTTGTTAGGGTTTTGTCTAAATAGTACGGGAAAGAAACAAGAACGAACTATTTTTAGGGTTTTGAGAGTTGTAAATGCATATATGACGAGTTAGGGGTCAAAGGGTATTTATAGCCTTTGATCCCTTCTCAAGATAGAACTAGGAAACCTATTATATACTTATCACAACTCCTTCTTTCCTTGTTGATCAAGAAAAAACAAATCTCGACACCTTCCAGACCTTCCATAGGGCCGGCTACACAATAGACTACCATAGGGTTCATATCTTGTCGTATTTAGTCCTTTGGTTTTGTATCATGAAGTATAAAACGTATTCTCTGTGTATTAACGTGTGTGCCGCCAATAGGCTCACATATTTCTAACGCACATCGTGCTAACCGACTACCATAACCCAACAATTACAACTATTCATGTTGTCACATATGGTGATTCAGTCCTAAAAGCATTGCAGAATAACATTGATTTCAAGTGAAAGATAAAACTAGCCAGTTACGAGTAATGTAAATAGCAAGTGAGTCATCACTAGCCAATTCAAGTATTATTATGAATTCAAGTTGCCTACATGAAGTAATCTACTCCACTAGCCAATTACAAAGTATGACTCTTAAATGAACAAAGTTTTAAGCAAATAAGTTTTGCAAGGTTACATCCAACAAACCACAGTCAGTAATACTAGTAACAATCACACCTTTTCTTTAAAAGATCTTCCAATGGTTTCTTGCTGAAGTATTCTTCTCAAGAGATACACGCCTGAAACATTAACTCATATTCAAAGTCAATAAAGAAATTGACAAAAGCTATATAAACATATTAGGAATAAGAGGAAAAAGTACATCTACAAGAAATATAATACTGTAAAGGATTGGAAACTGATACCCTTAAACTACAGTAATACCCCCCTAATTTTACTTTATTTAAAAAAAATCTTATTATAAAACCGTGAAATAAAAAAATGGAATAGAAAATATAAAGTTTAATAAGTTAAAAGGAGTAAAACATGCAAAATACGGAGCATAATACCATAAAAACTGTAGTTAATAAAATGGATATAATTGCCGAAAAAATATGGAACATAAAATATAAATTTGACAAGTCATGTAAATTATATAAAATTGTCTTGTCGTGTAAATAGAACGAGTAATAGCGGTAAGGGAGTTCAATAGCCCACCAATAATAAGGAAAACACATGGTGAGGTTCCTTTCACACGAGTAAAAAAAACTAAAAGCTAAAAGCAAAACCTTAATTTTTCAATTCAGGTAAAAGAGCAAAACTTATTCCAGTCACATTTACCAACCTTAAACTGTGTATAAACATTATTAAGTCAACGAACATATATACGAGCAAAAATTACCTTCCAAAAACTTATTAAGCGGGTCGTAGAGCCCCTCTCATCCATGCGCTATGTAAGGTCGCGAATTCCCTACTTCAACACAGCTAATCTCAAACTCTCCTATAAAAAGATGTGTCATCATGGACCGAGAGGCCATGAAGTCTCGATGGGATTATATCTTCACTCGATGATTCGGGAGTCTTGGGTCTCAACTCTAAGGGAATTTCAATTAGAATTTTTGTTGATTTTAGTTATGAAAGACGAGTATCGTCCTAGTTTAAAATAGTAAACTCATAAGAAGGGTTTTTAAATATATATTCCTATTCACTACTAGAAAAAGTGCCAATAGCAACGAAAATTTTGCAACAACCAATAAGTCGTTGCTAAATTCACACATTAGCAACGAATATAGCAACGAATATAGCAACGAAACTGGAATCTTTGGTTAGCAACGATTTTCAGTTGCTAAATTCGTTGCTATGGTCTCAAAATTTGGAGAGAACATTCCTCTCTTTTTTAGCAACGACTTTCGCTAAAATTTTGGTTGCAAAAAACTTTGCAACGAAATTTCATTTTTTTCAAAATAAACCGTAAATTATTAGCAACGAACCATTTGTTGCAAAAATTATTGGTCAAAAATTTTAAAATTTTTTATGTTAGATGTATGGAAAATTGGAGGGAAATTCTCACCTCTTTTTGTATGCAAAATTTAACAATTTTATTTAAAATTATTTTTCTTGTTACCACATATATCGGTTTGACTTGTGACGATAATGGGGTAAAATTTTAGGTTCGACTCCTAAACGAAAGTCGTAGATCTCTCTCCTGGTTTCGTGGCTTTTCGTGGCTTTTGGTGGTGTTGATGGAAGACTCGACGGTTGAAGAAGGTACACTTTTTATTTTTTGCTTTAAATTTGTTATTATTTTTTATGTTTTTTTTTAATTCTAATATTTATTTTATGCGAGTTTTTATTTGTTAAGGAGGTGTTTGTTAATATTACTTTTAGATCTGCTTATTTTTTTAATGATAATTTAGTTTTTGAAACATTTTATTAGATAATATTTGTGATTATGCAATTAGAGAAAAATAACTTGTTTCTCCTTGAGGGACATTTATTTGGGTTTGATTGGCTAAGATTTAATTTTATTAAACATATTTTTTCACAACTATATAAAGTAATTTTTTTATTCTTTGCTCTCATTTGTTATAACTAATTATGTATTTAACATATGTATACAAGAGTCCAAATAAGCTGGTGAATTAGGTTTTTAAATATGTATGAATTTCTAGCGCTGTAAATGAACTGATAACGTTTGAAATTTCTTGGACCGTTCGGTAAAAAAGTTCGTTTATGTTCGTTTATTTTATTATATGAATGAACATGAAAAACATTTTAAAGTTGTTTAATTCACATGGAATAGAAACATGAACGAAAAGTCGTCGTTATTTTGATCGTGAGCGTTCGAGTTTCGTCCTTTGTGATCATATATTTTTTATGTTTGTCTATAGCATCTTTTTTATTATATAGTTTTATAAGTGATTTACTTAAACAAAAACCACATTTATATGAACACACAATATTGTGTACTTTTTTGTAAATTTTATGTTATCTATGTTCGTTCGATGATGTTCGATACGTTTATTTCGTGTAGTTTCATAATGAACGAAAAATATAACGAACATGAACAAACATTTATTTCTTATTAAACAGAACCTGATCAGAAAAATCCGTACGTTTAAGCGATCGTGTTCGTTTATTTGTCCGGCTAAAGTTAAACGAACGAACATGAACAAGGCTCCGTTCGTGTTCGTCCGGTTCATTTACACCCCTGTGAATATTTGTAAGTGTTTTCTTGTATGGAACCAAACATATGGTTTCTAGTTGATATACCTATCAATTCTTAATAATGTTGTCCAAAGAGTCGTTAGACTAAAGTCGATTATATATAAAATGTACGTCTTAAAAACACATAGGCATATCAATTCAGTTCAAAACTGACAAAGGTTTATTAAACTCCATCATTCCAATTTATTCTAAATTATGTGCGAGTTTGTCACCTAAATTATCTAGTAGTTATGTACAAACTGCCTAAACCTTTTACGTAATCCACTCCAAAAATTTGTCACTTACAGTTCTTGATTAACCAATCTGCAATAGTCATATAACCTAGTTTCTTGAATGCAACTATGGTGTTAGGTTAGCTTATTAAGATAGGTAAAAGCCATAAATTTTCAACGTACTTTTCAAAATTTCCCGACTTGAACCCTTTACTTTTTTATTAACACCGAAACTCACGTACTTTTAAATTTTTAACCGACTTGAACCAAACGTTTGTACCGTTAGTTATTATGTGGCAACGTTAGTCCATTTAGCTAACGAACGCTTTGCAATGTTAGTCCTTTAACAATAATAGTTCTTTATATGATTTTCTTTATACGATTTTTTACGTTTTCGCTCGTTTTTTACGTTTTCGCCCGTAAAAAGGGGGCCCTGTACCATTTCATAGGTTGCACAACCCAAGAGCCGGCTTTGACGAACTAATATCCGAACCGAATTTTCCAAAACTGAACCGAATCAAACTGCAAACTCGGTTTTCGGGTTGGATATGTGTTTGGTAATCTGAACCGAAAACTGAATCTATATAAATATATATATAGGACCGTTCTTTGCAGAACCATTTTTTTGTACAGAACCTACAGAACCACTTTGGACCAATAGAAATTTAGTATATTATTAAATATTTTTCTTAATTCTAAAGGGTATAATAGGAAAAACACATTTTGACTTTTTTTTGAATTTTTTAATTAAAATTTTTTTTTTTAAACCTCTTAGTTTTTGGAATTAATTTTTTTTTTACTTTTTTTTCCAACATACAAGTTTCAAAAAAAAAGTGCATATGTGTTTTTTTAATATTGTAAATTTACATATGTTTTTTTCATGAAATTTATTTGCTTAATATGGTAATTGCATATATGTTCATGGTGTACATTTTTTGACTTTTGAAATTTATGACCATAAATATACACATTTAACCTCTAAAATTTTATAACAAACAAACAACATATATAATGTACACAAAATTTGATCTATACAATACAATTTATGTACAAGTATCTTGTTAAATATAAATGTGAACGCCGTTCAGAAGAAACATGTGTGCACTCTTCACTTTTTTGTCCAATTCATTTAAACATATGTGCACGTCTTCTAAGAACATATGTGCACGTTGCACTTACTCATCAAATTCAATAAAACATAGGTGCACACCTTCAAAAAACATGTATGTTTCCGGTGGCCACGTAAACTTCAATCAAAGAAGTATTTATAAAGCACCATACACAATCCCTGTTTCAAAACAAAAGATAGAAATTAAATATTTAATCATATTAGTAACAACTAATTCAATTTTAAACCAAAACAACTATAATAACATATATGCACGTCTACCAAAAACATATGTGCACGCTGGAATTTTTTATGAGCACCTCATATTGCTTTAACTGCACACTAAAAAAGCGTACATAATTATTTTAACATCACCTTAATATAACACCATCAGTGTTAGATCCCCTTTACTTATAAAAAAATTGACGGATACTGAGCAATTATAACTACTTGAACAACAACTAGATTGATTCTAATTAAAATTGAATAAAATCGAAATATTCAATAGCACACATATTAACTTAGGAAAAGGAGTTTGTGGCCTTGGAGTTCTCTTTATTTAAAGCCTGTAAGCCATGAACTTTTTCCATGAATAGTTTTCGGAACAGGTTTAATACTCATCACATAAAT
>BQNB010123168.1:0-20148 GCA_026074375.1 Tanacetum coccineum
TATCAAGTCTATCAAGGGAGATTGTTAGCAAGCTTTCAAGATGATGCAAAGTATGAGCATGTTGGCCAAGACACAAGATCACAACATGGTAAATATGATCAAGACAAGCAAGGAAAAGATTTAAAGATCTCGGACATAAAGACGAAGTCGAAAGACAATGACAAAGGCTCAAGATCAAATATCACAAAGCATGAAGGAACAAGCCTACAACGAATTCAGAGACCAAGACCACAAGATCTTAACGACAAAAGCAATCTCATTGATCTCATGAAGGAGTGTCACAATGAACTCACTTCGGGGGAGATTGTTAGCCTCAAAATATTGAGTCAAACAATGGAAGTTCGTTCATTATATTAGGTCTCGATCACTTAATTAATTATACGTTGTAATAGGCTAGAAGGGTAAACAGGCTCGTAAATGTAAGCTAATATTGTATGTGTATCGGGCTAAAGCCCAAGTCAATCCTGAGCCCGGCCCAAGTAAAAGCCCACACGCACCATGTAGTTGTGTAGGGTATATATACCATTTTCCTTCAAGGAAAATGGTGTTGATTCATTTGTAATTTTTTCCATTTTGCAAGTTAATCATCCAACTCTCATTTTCTCTCTACCTTTCTCTCTCTAACTTTTCTCTAAATTTCTTCCATTTTATCTCATCTTATTTTTCTTGTTTCAATAATGAAGTGAAAGTGATATTGGGTTCCGACAGAAAGGTACCCAAACAAACCATTCAAGAAGATCATCTGAGGGATAAACTAAAACTTGAAAATTACTGAGGCCATACTATGAGTGAGACTAATAAATTATACTATTGTATATACACATATTTTGAGTTCATAAAACGATGTTAATTACTCCCTCTGTCCCACTTTTATTGTCCTCATTTGACTTTTTGAAGTTTTTATTTGTTGCCTAAGTAGCGAATAGACCACTAATGCCCGAATTATCATGAACCGTCAATTGCTTAACCGACCGTACTGGTTAAGTAAGCGCGAATGTTGTAAATAGATCTATTGGGAGTAATTATCCCTATCCGGGTAAGTAGCGCTTACTAGATTCGGAGGTCCCGAACAAACGGATATATACCATGTCGGATTGTCAATAGGTGATCTTGGTCAGATACCTTTAGGGCGAGTAATTCTATTTGGCATATAAAATGCTTCCTTTTAAATTGAGCTTCGGTGTCATGAGCTTAGCGCAACAGTAAATTTCTTTTTATGTGAAGTTGTATCTCCTATAACTGTCACGTGCGTACTGTAAACTTGTGGTCCACTTTTAATATTAAATTCAAACCTATGAATTCACCAACTTTATGTTGACCGTTTTAGCATGTTTTTCTCAGGTGCTTAGCTATGGATGTCTTTGCTTGCTTTATGGTGTTGCCTTGCATTGGACCGATTTTCAAGAATTATTATTATCTATGTTAACATCATTGTCAAACTTTAAAACCTTTTATTCGCTTCCGCATATTATCGTTGGGCCTATGTAAAACTTTAATTATTTTAATTAATGCAACGATGTTGGATTTTAAACGTACCCTTAGAGGTCGTTCTTTGTATCTTGTGTGATGTGTATTATGATGTCACCCCCTCGGACACGTGTTTTCGGCTAGGCCCCGTTTAGGGGTGTGACACTTTAGTTACCTGAATTCGAAATATAAACGAATCAAGTACTGAATTCAATAAAAATGATATAAAGCAAGGCAATAAACTCGGGAATTTTAATATATAAAAGTATTAATTATTTGATGTTGTCAAGCCTAACGTGCACACCACTAACAAGAAGCGATAAATCAAAGATTACAAACTAGGTTTCATGCAATCATAAGCAAACACTAATTAATTTAGCCTAACATGTTAATAGAAAGCGAAGAACAACATATAACTAAACAACACATAGACACGTTGAATGATTGAATGAATAGAGAGACTTCACTTCAATTAAACATGTGAGTACAAGAGGGTTAGAAAACCCTAAAATTCAGCCAAAATAGCTGCTCTTAAACTTCTCTAAAGTTTCCACACAAAAATATGAAAAAATAAGGTTTGTATATATAGGATGTGGCCTCTAACAGCGTAGCTAGGGTTTGTGACACCGTTAGCTAGTTGAATCGTCTAAGGGTTTCTTTTGTCAGCAAGTTTGTGACGCCGTCGCTATGTTTGGTGACACCATCACTAGCATGATCCTGACGGCGTCAAGAGCTTTTTGTGACGCCGTCTCCACCTACTGAGAAGTCATACTTCTCGTCCAAAATTCCACTTTCTAGGCATATTTAGTGAAGGCGTCAGGATGGGAGTCGCTAGCTTAAAAAGTTTCGTTTTTATCCAGTTTCTTCCCGAATCGAGCCTAAGTCACGTGCTTTTCTTCGTAAATGCTAAAATAAAAAAAGAAACGATTAAGTACAATATTTGGGCATATTTGCATGATTTTGGGGGTTAAATGACCCTAAAAAGTGTATAAAATTACACCTCATCAAGAAGCCTAATCTTGAAAGATTAAGGTAAGATTTGCAAGTAATCGTCTTGGCCCAGGCCTGTTTTCTCTTTCCTATAAATAGAAGCTCATTTCTCACACTTCAAACCACTTTTTCATGCTAAATTTTCTGTCTATTTTTAGTATCATCGAACCATATTTCCTTGATCATTTCAATTGGTTAATCTCATTCAAAGTGATCCCATCTTCATCCACATAGAGTGCCAGTCAAGAACACAAGTTATCATGAAGACACGAGGTGTTATAGTCGAGTCTTAGTCTTTGTAACATTTGTTACAAACTTTGTGTAGATCTAGTTCATAACCACTATACATATATCTTAGTTAGATTCGGTTAGTATTTTAGTCCTTAAAATACGTGAATGATCCGGTTAGTATCTTGGTCCTGAAAATAGTTAGATTCAATTGGTATTTTAGTCCTTAAAATACGTAAGTGATCCGGTTAGTATCTTGGTCCTGAAAATATATGAGTGATCCGATTAGTATTTTAGTCCTGAAAACACGTATGTGAAAGGTGTGGTTTTATCCTGAAAAGAATTTGACATTTAGCTTAGTAAAAGAAAATAATGTACGCAACATTGTACGGTTTCTCTGCCTGAAGGGAGCTTGCTGACATAGAGCATTGAACTCCTGAGTCTGATACTCAAGGAGTGGAGTTGGGCGAAGAGGAGCTTCGTAAGTGAACCACTATAAATCCTTGTGTCTTGGTTTGATCTTTCTATCTCTTACCTTATTGTTATTGCCTTATACATTGTTTATTGTCTTGCATTCATATAGTTATTATGATTAACTAATCTATCATTTAATTGAATTTAAAGGTTTAAAACGATTAATTTTAAAACGAGAAAAAGGTAAAACTATTCAAAACCCCTCTAGTTTTCCACAATTTAACACAAAATTGAATTTAGGAATTTTGATTTTTGATTATGTTTATGCTTAATTAGGACTAGGATTTCCATTGTATAACTAATATAATTCTTATAGACATAGATTCCACATTATTTTTTAATGATTTCAAAAATTTCATAAGCTCCAAATTATTTTTGAAAAAACTCTCACGACTAGGAAACTCATAAAAATGTTTTCTTGCATTATAAATACAATCTAAAAATGTTCTCACAAGCATAAATGAACTCATGAATATTTAAAGGAAAATATATAACTAATGCGTATTTATCAATACATTCAATCGAGCTGAATTGAATAAAGGAGCGTTTGGGTTTACTAATTATTTTTCTTTTGGGTCGAGTAAATTGCACCTCCACATTATTTTCATATAAACACATACTTAGGCATTCGATTATTTTGAATTTCAACATATATATGATGTGAGGGTCGTAGAAGACTTCTACAAGAAGTTTTACAATCCCCTAGGCAGTGTACCTAATCGTTGCAGTGTAGTATAAGCAAGACTCGGGGGTTGTTATCGTTCTCTAGGGGAATAGGTTGGGAAGGCTTAATCATGGTCTAACAGAATTCTAGAGGTTGAGAGAAGATTATTTTTGTATTTTATGTTTAATAGAAAGCAGGTAAATCTATAGTTTGAGAGGTTGGTTTGTTTAACTAATAACTAAACTAATTAACACCTATTGTACTAGTGATAACTTTTATGATAAATAAATGTATTTACCTAATCATGCACTACTCCTCAGATTGCTTCTCCTAGATCCGTGCTTTATCATACCTGTAATGATTTGTGTAAGTATTTCCTAGGTCATGAACGGATTACACGAATCTATCGTCTATTTAATATTCCGTTAAGACAACACACAAGTAAGGTAGTGGAAGGCTATTACAAGGCCCCTAAGAGTATATTAAATGCATGTGAAATAACTTAAGAGGGATGGGTAAGGTAGTATGAAGACTGTTACCGATGGTATCCTTTCTACACTACTCGTGTTTTCCTATACATATCAACAGCGATACAAACAAAAGCTGGTTTTCTAAAGCATAATGCGTACATTCATCAACAAGAAGCAACATCAAAAGGATCTACAATCTAAGTTTCATGCAATCATAGATAAATACAAAAGAGGGTTTAGCCTCGCATGTTATGAACAAAGCAAGAAGATAAATTAATCAAACAACACATAGACATATTGAATGATTAAAGATAAATACCTTACTTGATTAAAACATGGATTCAAGGTAGTATAATAGGATTTTGAGGCCCTTAAAACGACCTATAAAGATCCTAAAACGACTAGGGTTCGTCTCCCTAGGGTTATACAAAATTATCCCCAAAGTTACACACTAAAACCCTAAAAACGGATTTATATTTATAGAGTTGTCGACGCCTTGGTTTAAAAATGCGCGCATCATTGCGCAAATTACACGCATCATTCATTGCATTTAAAATTTCGCATCATGGTGCCTAATGCGAGGTCATCTGATATTGCGTTTGAATTATACTGTAATTTACCGTATTTGTGTAATGCTGGCAATGGTCGCAATTGTCGCAATCTAGAATTTAGGTCATTTTAGTCAAAATTAAGCCATATAAAAGACATCAACATGTTTTAATGGTCGTTCAAAGATACAACGTGTTAAAAAAGGTCATAAACAAACACAATAACGAAAATATTGTATCTTGTATCTTGCTAAGTGTTTTATGTCAAGCTTTAATTTCGATTTATATGGCATAAAAATGGATTAAATTCAATATGCTTGTAGCTTATTTTGTAAGTTTATTGCATTTACTTGGTACTTGGTGGAATATACTATGTATAAATATTTTTTAATACTAAACTCATCGCGTCCAAATTGCGCTCGCATTCGCATCACGCAATAGCCGTTGGGACCTTTAGCGCATTGGATCGCAAAATGCTTTTTTAAACCAAGGTCGACGCGAGGGCGTCACTTTGTGCTCCTGACGCCGTCGCCACATAGACGATTTTAGATCCTCTTTAAGTCGGCCATGTCCTGACGCCGTTGCCATAATCCTGACGTCGTCACTAGTTTAATCACGACGGCGTCGCTTTATGCTTACGACGCCGTCTCCAGCCACTGTTTGCAAAAGTCATCATGAGATTTGGTGTAGGTCCGTAATCTTGTCCGTTTCTTCTCCAAATGAGCCCAAGTCCTGTGTATTTCCTCCAAAAGCTATCTAAGTGCTAAAAACCTAAAAACAAACGATTAAGCACGTAATCTGGGCATATTTGCATGATTTAGGGGGTTAAATGACCCTGAAATAGTACATAAAATGACACCTCATCAAATACTCCTACACTTGGGATTTGCTTGTCCTCAAGCAAATGGGCTTTTCAACCTATACAATAGCAATATGAGGGTCATTTAACCTACTGTTTAAAAGTATTTCACAACACAACCTTCTACACCTCGTAACTAAAAGCACGGAAAGCATATACTAGCACCTCACATAAGTGTTTGGGATTCTCTCTTTCTCTCGGGTGTATTATAAGTTATAACATAATGAGGAAACAAAAAATCAACACTCATTACTTGTCATAGCATATAAATTACCATAGGCTTGGTATAGGATCAAACCTCCACCGCTAGGTGCAAGCATTATTCATTACTATCTAAGAGGTCTTTAAAAGGGTTGTGGGGTGTAGGTGTGAGATAACATTAACGGAAATGGAAACGGATGGGATACATTTGGGTGAATTTGGAGTGGAAGGGTTAGCTAATTATTTATAAGAATACACGTTGGTTTGGTTGCTAAGCCAAAGACTCGGATAAAATATACAAACTCTACACCAGCCTCTTTCTTTTTCTTTTCTTGACTCTAATATAAACATAGACATAAGCAAATGGCAGCCCGTACAATTTTTTTCCTTTTTTTATATACATTTTTTTTCGTACATTTTGCCCTACCATTGCTTAAACATATAATACATCATGGGGGTTTATAGATATACCTCTGCACTTGAACTTTTACATACTCGATTATTTACAATCTAACTAATGACCCGATTTGAGATGGATTAAAATAACATGGAGCTTCTTGAGCTCTATTGGGGGTAATAAGATACTTCTTCCCCAATTCTTCATAAGATGAATACTACCATAAATCCTAATGGTCCCAAAACAGTATTTACAAGGATAAGGACTTAGCAACCGTGTACTCAAATAACTAACTTGGGTTAAAATAATAATGTACTAAAAGTGAGTACATACAAGGTAGACTAAGGCGATTTGGGTGTGTGGAAAACTAAAAGAGGGGTTGAATAATTTACCGCTTTTTGATTTGATATATAGTTTGTTTATAGAAACTTAGATTCAACTTTATGTGATCTCAATATGTGTACAATATGAACAATATAAGTAAGTAAGTAAATGATAAATAAGTATGCAAGACAAGAGATAAGAGTTAGAAGGATCAAACCACAACACAAGGATTTATAGTGGTTCGATAATGAAGCACCTCTTCGCCCTACTCCACTCCCCGAGCACCAAACTCAAGAGTTCTCTTCACTACGTCAACAAACTCCCTTTAGGCGGAGAAAACCGTACACAACTAAGCTTACACCGATTTCTGACACTAAGCCAAATGTCGAGTTCTAATCCTAGCTAGAACCAATCTATCACAACTTTTGTATTTTGAGGACTAAAATAGTAACCGCATTACTTCACTTCACCTAGACACTACTACGATCACACCAATCTAACATTACTTACTATGATCACCACAATCTACCTATTACACATAACTACAATACACACCTTCACAATATACACAAATGATTTACAAGGTATAATACAACTTTACAATAACAAAAACAAAACCACAATACTTCTTGAATTGATGATAAGAAGTATTCTTCTCTTGCACTTGAGGAATTAAGCTTGAATCACTTGGAAACAAAAACTTAAGATTAAATGATCAAAGGATTGTAGGTGATGTGTGGACTGATTTTAGACAGAAAAGAATGAGTGCAAAAGGTAAGAAAATCAGTAGGGAACAGTCCAATATTTATAGGCAAGTTAGGGAGCGTTTTTGTCTGGCCGGCCCCCTTAGCACTATGGCCGACCCCCTTATCACTAAGGGGGCCATCTAGGCCAAGACGCTCCTTTTTTTGTCTTTTCCAGGGGAGGTGTTTTCTGGAACTTTTCTAGCCGTTTTTATGTAGAAAATTTGAATTCAAAATATTTATTTTGAATAAAACATTTCTTTTAAATGTAGAAGATGTTTTGTGAAAGTTATAAAAATGTTTGTAACATTTTATAAAAAATATGAGGTTGAATAAAAATTCCTTTGATCATAAAATGCATTACGCATTTATTTATACATATCTTTAAGGGATTAAATTTTCGAAATGAAAATTTACTACTAATTACTTGTTTACGTTTAATTTTATATTGAGCGTTTTTACATTTTGTGATTATCAAAACGTAGTGAGATCGAAAAATATTAATAACGTTTTTAGGTATCATTTCTATCAACAATCTTCCCTTTTTTGTTGATTACAAAATCTAAACTCATTAAATGTAAAATAATTTTTAAACAAGTATTTAGTGAGTTTTATTTCCATTTCTCCCCTTTTTTTGTAGAATCAAAAATGCTTCGTCGATGATTACGTATAGAATCGACGGTATAAACGCTCCCCTTTGATGTGTGCTCCCCTCGTTTGAGGGCAACAAAGAATCAAGCTATGGTAACTTTGCTACAAAAACAAGTTAGAAGAACAAGACAACCATATTCTAACATATAGCAAATAAAGAAGAAAAATACTAGAGCATGTTGATAATGTTTGACAAGTATCAAGGAATTTGTGTAAACCAATAAACACACACACACACACACACACACACACACACACACACACACACACACACACACACATACACACACACACACACACACACACACACACACACACACACATATATATATATATATATATATATATATATATATATAATAAAAGATATAATATAATATAATAACAAACCTAGACTCATCATTTTTAGATATGAGTCAATCAAACCACAAAAGATTTAATGACAACCAAGTGTAATCTTAAAAAAAAAGAATAAAAACCAATAAAAAAGGAACTAAAAGCCATTCATTGCACATAAAAATTGTGTATAAGACAAGCAAGTGCAATCTTAAAAACATAAGACTAAAAGCCATTCATTGCATATAAAAATTGCGTATAAGACACAATCATGCATACATCAAATTGAAATAATATGCTTGAAGCATACTAATACATCATACATAAAAGTAAACTACAAAGCTCCTAATATTCCTAGAATTCCATAGGACTTTCTTGCAAAAAGTTTGGTTGACAATTATTTGAAACATGAGTGACTAAACATAGAGTATGTTTAGTTTGGAGAAAGTAATGGTGGTGGTGGCGAACTTGGTGGTGGTAGTTGTGAGAGCATGTGTTGGATATAGGAGAACATACATTGAAGTTTTTCACTTAAGCTAATGATAAGTCTACGGTTATGGATGCAACACAAGCATGTTTCTCCATGTGCTTCAAGTAGATTCCAAGAAATAGGATGACCAAAAAAAGGTGGTGAGGGTATTAAAGATGACAGAGTATTAAATTGGATATCAAGTGGAGTAATTGGTGAAAGGGTGAGAGTGATGTCCATTGATCCACTTTCATAAGTTGGAGGCGGTGGAGGTACTCTTGAAGGAGGAGATATTGGTGATGTCAAGTAACCATTGGTTGATGGTGATGTGGAGGAGGTTGGTGATTTGGGTATGTAATCAATGGAGGATGAAGAAGTATCTTTAGTTGATGGTGTTTTTGAAGGTGCATTTGGAGCACTAGGTGATGAGAGTTGATGTTTGGGTGATAGGGTTTTTGTGTCATCTTGAGTTAGATCCACAAACAATTGTTTTGGTGGAATGATGCTAATTTTTGGTCTTTTGAAAGATTTGGAAATGGAAGTTTTAGTGGATGCCATGGATGTAACAACCATCAATTTTCGAAATTTTAAATGACTATTTCACCCTTTGGCTTTTTGGGTCCGACTTGACTTTTTAACTTTTGATCTTTTATTGTCACATAAAAGCGATTACCGTGTAGCCGGTAACTTTTCGGAACATATTTAAATAATAAATCATATTTAATATTACATATCTCTCATGTGTAAATTTATTTTTAACTTATTTGACTTGAAAACGAGAAGATATATGTTATTCCTAAGTTGACCTATCAAAAACGACCCGCTAAATCACGTTTTCACAACTCGGACTCTAAAGCAATTTGATGTAAAACGACATTCCGGACAACTTTTTAGTTTTTGCCGAGACCGAAAACAAGCAGAAATGACCTGTAAATTACCATCGCAATATTTTAAAAACGCTTCAACACGTATCCGACACGAATATAATTAAATTATATTAATTATCATCTATATTAAATAAAAATATTTAATAAATCACTTAGCATCTTATCAAAGGTTTGTTAAAAACGCGAATATTCAAGTTAAAGTTTATTATTATTATTTTTTTTTCTCGAACAAAGCTTAACGTGATCAAAAATAAATAATAAAAATTTTAAATAAGCTTTATAAATCATTCAGAAATAATAGTAATGTTAAATACTTATTTTTGTGAGGAAAAATCATTGGAACGCTGCTAGTAGTGACGCAAAGTTTAGTGTTTTGAATCGTCCGTTAACTAGCTTAAACGAGTCCCGAACCATTATTTTACAAAAGATTAAACATTTGGTCCCTCTAGTTATATTTACATGAAACCCCCTAAACTATCATATACTTGCTACTTTGATTTATAACTTTCTAGTATAAATAGAAAGTTCATTAGGGTTTCTCTTCATTTTATAACAAACCCTAGCCTCCTCTCTTTCTCTTCTCTTTTTCCGGCCAAAACTCCGGCCGACCTTCCGTCCACCCCAGCCATCCCAGTGATCAGTTGCCGCCACGACTTTTATATCATATTTTGGGAAATCTTTGTCATCTTTTGTAATATTAAACAAGGAACAAGTGAAGCTATAAGCTTTTTTAATATGTCTTTTAATTAAATCCAATGTATCAATTTAAACGACTTTTTGTGTCGTTCTTATATATATCTTGTGCTGTTGATCTTGAAGTAACACGCCCCGGATCCTTATTCCGTTGCGACCCATTTTGGGGGTGTTACAGTAACCGCCAAGGGCGCGTTTGGTTTCGTCCTCAGCCAACAAGGGTGCGTTTGGTGTTGTTCTCTGCCTACTAGGGTGCGTTTGGTTTTGATAGAAGCACCATAGGGTGCGTTTAGATCTGGGTTTAGCAGAAAAACCACGATAGGGTGCGTTTGGTTGATAGAAATTACACCAAGGGTGCGTTTGGTTTAACAGAAAATAGATTAGGGTACGTTTAGTGTTTATAACACCCAAGGGGTGCGTTTGATTATGGTAATCATCCCAAGAGGGCGTTTGGTTTTGATGTTTATAACACAAAGGGTGTGTTTGGTTTAGGTTATAACAGATTAGGTGTGTTTGGGTTAACAGAAAATGCAATAAGGGTGCGTTTGGTTTAGCAGGAAGCACCAAGGGGTGTGTTTGGGTTAAAAGATACACAATAAGGGTGTGTTTGGGTGAGCAGAAAAACCATAAGGGTGTGTTTGGGTGAGCAGGAAAACTATAAGGGTGTGTTTGAGTAAGCAGAAACACCGTAAGGGTGTGTTTGGGTTACCAGGAAATCGAATAGGGTGCGTTTGGGGTTAGCAGAAAACAGCAAGGGTGCGTTTGGTTTATATAGATCGACAATAAATATAGCGTAAGATTTTATATATATAAAACCGGATACAATGGTGGTTTAAATGGTTAAATAAATGTAATAATTTTTTTTTTAGTTTGGATATATATATATGTATTTATTTAAAACGCGCAGGTGTTTGCAATGTTGATTGATTTATTAAGGGGAAAAACATTGGATTTTGTAAAAATAGGAAACGTCTTATAAACGAATAGGACATGCCGAAATTTTTATAAATTACTATACTTAGTAATTTTCAAGATAATTCTATTATTATAGAAATCCGTCAAGGAAACAAAATACCAAATTATAAAATAAGATTTTATAATATTTCCGACTAGAAGATAAAAGTATAACTTTTATAAAAGCTTTGAAAACGTCATTTACATGATTTGTAACTTTAAAACGTGCGTTTACTTTTATACGAGAGTTGTTATTAATTAAATTGGTGATTTTCGAACACGTGTCGAAATGTGTGTTTTAATTATTATTCTTTCGTCTCTTATATAGTACTTTCTTTATATATAATACATGCCGTGTATTATATATATTTTGAATTATTTTTTCGGTTGTTTGCCTTTGTTATATAATTAACGTTATAAATTATATACTGGTTCAATTTTTCATATGTAATATATACGGAATATATTACATACTTTGTGTTTACTTTCGATTTATTTTATTTAACCAACCACCAAACTATTACAACTTAAAAATCTAAGTCTTTTATCAACGTGTCGCGTTGATGTGACTGTCCATCGGAAAAACCAAATACATTATCCTAGTATAGTGGGACTTAGCCGTTAAGATGAAAACGTAACTTTTGGGTCGTGCGTTCTGGTTTAGTTTGTGTCGTGCTAAATATGTATTTCCTGCAATCGTTCTACAACATCGAGGTGTCGTTTATAGGCAACTATGTTTTACTTGCTTTACATATATTTTTAGGGTGAGAACATGCTTGTTTGAAAATGCATTTACATTGTTGATTACAAATTGGTTTACATACTCATTTACATAGCTCGCTATGGGATACATTATTTGACTTTATTTTTTGTCTCAAATACATACTTTACTTTTGAAATGATTACGAATTAGCTTAAGCGGATTGAACTGATAACTACAAGTAAATGCTCGGGTGTTCTTGGAAGGGACACCTGTGAAGAGTACACAGTCATTATTGCCTGGGTGTTCTTGGAGGGGACACTTGCGAGGGGTACACATTCATTATTGTCCGGGTGTTCTTGGAGGGGACACCTGCGAGGGGTACATATTCATTACTGCCCGAGTGTTCTTGGAAGGGACACCTGTAATGGGTACATATGGTTTTCATTACTGCCTGGGTGTTCTTGGAGGGGACACCTACGATGGGTACATAGAGCATCGTTTTAATGAACTTAGAGTAATTGTAATCATTGTTTTATACACATATGAATATTATGTTGCTTTGAATAAAGTGGCAATACATACTTTGGACAATTGCGGTCTAATTTTCATACGTACATTTGGTGACTATTTGGGGATTGAAATGGTCATGCATATTTTACAACTCTTTGATTTTTAAAAATCATACATACATTTTGGAAGAACATTCAAGGATTGAAACGGTCATACACGCTGTACAGAACTTTGGATCAACATTTATACTTACAAAAACCTATGAACTCACCTACTTTATGTTGACCCTTTTAACATGGTTTTTCTCAGGTGATTAGATGCTTGCTACTTGATGTGCATTGAGGTTTTAAATTTTGTACAAGATTTCATTCATGGGTTTCTACTTACATGCAAATGATCAAATCTCGTTGTATCATTTTCAAGCTTTTCATTGTGATGCAATTATGGGACAAGTCTTATATCAATTTCAAGAAAATCAACGAGATTACTTTTCAAACGACACATTTAGAGGTCGTTCTCTTGTATCTTGTGCTGTTGTATTATGAAGTAACGCCCTCAGACATATTTCCGCTGCGACACATTTTTTGGGGTGTTACACATCAATGGTATCTTCAGATTTAGGTTTTTGAGTATGCTTCTTGCTTTTCCCTAATGAACATGCAAAACACAAATGATCTTTCTCATACTTTAATTTAACAAGACCTTGTTTAGCTAGTCAATTAATGGTATCGAAGTTTAAACAAGACAAACTTCGATGCCATAACTAGGATTTGGTCTTAGAAGCTTTGGACAAGAGACATATTGGAGAGGACTTCAGCATATCTTCCAATGAAAGTGTATACAAATTTGTGCCCCTTGAGCCCTTAAGTATATCAAACACCCTCTAAGTCACGACAAAGCAGGTGTTTTCAAAAGCAACCTCAAGATCAGAGTCATAGAATTGACCCACTGAAAATAAATTGTGTCCAAGCCCCTCTACATAATATACCCTGGAAATTGTTACATTCCCTATCTTATAATCACCATACCCCATAATTATTGCAACTTGATCATTTCCAAATATAACGGTTCCCATAAAATTGCTAACAAAATTGATGAGCTGAGAGCCTTGTCTAGTAATATGTTTTGAGAAACCCGAGTCTAAGTATCAGAGGACGATCTGTATGACCTGCGTCCAAAACGGGAAGAATATGGAGAGATTAAAACATTGGATCCCCAATTTTTGTTGGGTTTCAAGTTGCTAGAAATCCTATATTCTACAATCCTAGGTTTACTACTCGAACCTACAGTTTTGTTTCATTAAGTTTTCCTTGAGATTCTCTACTTGGTAGTGTTTTCTTAATTTCTTTTGTTTGACCTGGTTTCTTAAGAGGCACTATTTGAGTGGAAGTGATTCTAGTTAAAGGGCACTTAATTCCATCTATAGTGAAAGTCCGTCGTGTGGGTAACCATTTGTGTCCAACATTGGTAAACACTTTACCAGTAGCTTTCCATTCAATCTTTTTATTGCTTTACCAGACTTAGATCTAGTACGTGAATTAACATCATTCAAACAATCAACAACACACATATCATGATTCATTTAAAATAAACATGCATTACATGTAGAACACATAAATTCAGAATTCACATTTAACACATCATGCTTAGTACTTACAGTACAAATAGAAATGCGATTCTTGTTATTCAAACTAGACTTAACATTCCTAAGGTGGTCTTCTACCTTTTTATTCTTCTTGTTGCTACTTGATGTTCGCGAGATCTAATTGTTCCTTATATTGCCTTTAGGCTTTGATCCGGTAACATTAGTAGAACTATTTACTCCTATAGAAGGCAACAAATGTTTGTTAGTAGTCTAATTACTATGTGCTTCTACCTGTTTTTGTGTATTACTTGTTGATGTACTAGGCTCTGCAAACCTAACTTTCGTGTTTTTGTTCAATGGTGTGACAACAACCAATTTGTCACTTTCATTTCAGGAACTGGGGCGTGTAGTACTAACATAGACTAACAACTCCTGAATTCGTGTTGTAAATTTACAAGTATAGTCTAAAGCATTATCTGAAGGTTTTAAGGCTCTAGCTTGTTCTACAATATCAGGGAGTGTGTCAGCATGTTCTTTTGTTTGTTTAAGATAATCTATACGAGCTTCAATGTTGTTCCTAAGTTTAGGAGAGAGTGGTTACAAATCTAACTTATACATCCTTAGGGCAATCACATTCTAATTATTGACTGGTATAGTATAATCAGACATACTTTTTCCTTTCAACATTGCAATGTGTTCTTTTAAGTTGCTGATTAATGTGTTTTTGGCTTGTAGCTGAGCTTTCAAATCATTTATTTCAAAAACTACAAGAAATTCAGGAGCATCCTAATTGTTGCATGGTTTGTCATGTTGAAAACTTTCTTTACTTTGTTGTACTTTAATTTCAAGAGAGATACAATGTTCTTCAAGTCTTGAACATCTGTTTGAAAGTTCATTATAAATAGATTTTTCAACCATATCTGTCATTTTTGAAAGCTCAGCCTCAAGTTTGACACACCTACTGTACTCATCAATATAACTTTGTTCCATTTTAGCATATTTAACAAGATCATCATAAGAATGGATAGCAGTTATAACACCCCGTGTTTTAGGGTCATATACGACGTTAAAAAATTCACAAGTTATTTTTAGTATTGTACGCATTTGCTTTTAATCGTGAAAGTTAAGCTAAATCGCGTAAGCTAAAAATTATCATTCAATGTAAACGGGCATCAAACAATTAAATGTCTACATCAAGCAAGTGTTATATAATTATTTTGAGGATAATTATTAACTTTGTTCATTTTATTTTTATTAGTTACGTAAAGTGGTTACGTTTCGCGATAAAATGCGTTTAGGCATACCCGGAAGTACCGAAACTTATCTACGCTTAAACAAATACCCACGTTTATACCCAATACCCAAAGTTTTATCAAATATCTCACATAGAGTCATTAGGGATGGATTTATAGTTAGAACCAACAAAAATCTAGTCTGTAACCCCTTACCCTAAATATCAAGAAATATCAAGATATTTCATGCACTTGCATTCCTTAACATGCATCCTAGTTTAGACATAACTATGGCTCCTTCACCATGGTTAGATCCAAATCAGGACTTCTAACTAGCAAGATAAACACACATAACACATTCCTAAGGTGTAAAATCAAAAAATCTCTCCCATTTTTACTCTTAATAGGCCAAGCTCAAAAGCACCCCCTTTACACAATCCATACAAATTTTTCTACCACCCATTCAAGCATACACACATCATTCTTAAGACCTTCTAAGGTGTTTGCAAGCTATTGGTTACCATTTACAAGTGGGGTGAAGCAAAGATGAAGATTAGGTCTTCAAACCTAATCTAGGTTTCAAATTGGAAGCTTAGATTTGTGATCCAAACAAGGTTTGAATGTTGTTGGTACCATCATACTACATATCATTAAGGTTATCTAAGACACTTTATGTATTCCATACTTATGAATTTATATGTCATAATGTTTTTATTTAGCTAAATCACCATTTAGGGTTTCTTTAATGGTTTTTGATTAAAAGTGAGATAAGAACACTTGTATCTGAACTTAGACCAAAACAGACCTAATGGACCTAATTACATAAGAACATAAGATATTAAGGGTTCTAATGGATTGGTAACAAAGTGGTAAGCTAAAAATTCTAAAAACAAGTTTTAAACACTTTTTGAGAAATTTATCTTAGGGGGCTGTTTGTATTCGAAAAATTTACATATGTGTTTATACTTTTATAAAATACTACATGTCACAAGGATCGAGGGGTCATAAAGAACTCGAAAAACCGATTAATAACGAAGAAGATACGCTATTTACAAGTTTACGATAGTTAATACTTTTATAAAACTATTTTTATAAAAGTTACTATTCATGGCAGAAACTTATACTTTGTAAAACATAAATAATATGATAAAACTTTTAATTTCGAGATCGTGCTCGAAAGAATCGCTAAAAACGGAGCTATAACGAATAAGATACGACTAAAACGGGTTTTACGTTAATTAAAAGTATAAAAACGATTTTATAGCTGTTATGAACAGTAAAATCACTATTCACATCAGAATCATGAAAACCTAAAAATGTGATTTTATGATCACTCGTCTTACTACGAAAGCGTGGGCATAAGAAACGCGAGAAACGAACTAAAAACGACGAAGTTATGTCATTTTTGCTAAAAGGCGTAATTATAAATGTTTTTACCATATAAATAAAAAAAAAAAAATTTAAAAAAAAAAAAAAAAAATGATTTTGCTAAAACGATTAGATGGTGATATAGCTATATAGATATATATGTGTTATAGTTACCAAAGTGCTATATTACTAGGGAATTTCATAATGAGGCCTCTTCGGATGGCGTATTGACGAGTTGTTGGATTTACGATTTAAAGTATCCTAGCTCCTCGTACGTCATGTCATGACCTCTTAATTATGATAGCCCGAATGATAGTATGATGATAACTAAATAGGATATATATGGTAGTTGTTAGACAACCATAACCGAGTACCATACGACCTAATTGGATTATTGCCATTCGACCGATTATCAGACGCATTTTGTGTGATATACTTAATATTAGCTCACTCGAGGTGAGTTCATAACCCCACGTTTTGCCTGATTTTTTCAAAGTTTTGGGGTGAGAACATGCTTGATTATAAATACATTTACTTGGTTGATTACAAATTGATAATTCACTTCTTTACTGTAATCGATGAATACAATACTTGTTTACTTTTGGACGTACACATACTTGACTTTTATTCGAATATTACGGATTAGCATTTAGGTTTCATGAACTGTAAATCACTTGGAGGGTGAGCGCGAATGTTATAAAATAGATCTATTAGGGATTGACAACCCCCGTTCGGGTGATTAGCTCTCACTAGTTCAAGATCGAACTAACGAACGTTATACCATGTCGGATATGAATGGATTGTACATACACTAGTTGTTGCATTAGTTGGTTGGACTAGATGCATTCTTGATTGATATACATGTTATGATATAAATGTATATTACTATAAGGGTCTTATATTAAATACTAATATAAGCTATTTTGGATTTTCAGATACAGTCATGTCAGATTCAGATGAATCAGGGGTCACACACACGGAGATATCCAGTCCGTTTGAGGACTTATCAGACATTGGATCACCAGGAGTTGTTGGACCTGAGCACGAGGGACTGCCCTGGATGCTAGATGACCCGTATGTGCAGGTCGCCTTACAGGCCCCGCCATCACCAGACTACATACCTGGCCCCGAGGAGCCACAGTCACCACCCCTACCAGATTTTGTCCCAGAGCCGGTATATCCCGAGTATATGCCACAGGAGGACGAGGTGTTTCCGGCTGAGGAGCAGCCACTGCCTGCTGCTGCCTCACCCACTGCTCAGTCACCAGATTATGTTCCGGAGTCCGATCCTGAGGCGGACCCAGAGGAGGATGACGACGAGGACCCTGAGGAGGATCCTGTCGATTATCCTGCCGACGGAGGAGATGACGGCGATGACGAGGATGAGTCATCAGAGGATGATGAGGATGATGATGAGGTTGACATCGAGGCCGATGATGATGAGGAGGAGGAGGAGCACCCAGCTCTTGCCGACTCTACGGTTGTTGCTTTACCAACTGCTGATCAGGCCCCATCTGCGGAGGAGACAGAGCCGTTCGAGACCGATGAGTCTGCGGCCACACCACCACCACACCCTGCATATCGTGTGACAGCTAGGATTTCTATTCCAGCTCCAGTACCTACACCAGTATGGTCCGATGCAGAGGTTGCCAGACTTCTCGCTATATCTACTCCACCATCATCACCGCTCTCCCCATCGTCATCACCATTTCCCAAGATACCTTCTCCACCACTACCCCCAATACCATCTCCATCACTACCAGTATCACCACCACTACCAGTATCATCACCAGTGCTTGTGTTATCTCCATCACCACCTGCTAGTCCTATTCGTCCGTTGGGCTATCGAGCTGCTATGATCCGTTTGAGAACCGAGGCCGCATCTACTTCCCATTCACTACCATTACCACCACCCATCATACTCTCCTACACCAGACCAGATGCACCATCATCAGGGACACCACCTTTGCATTTACTCTCTACTAATCGTAGAGAGGACAGTCCTAAGGTTACCTTACCGCCTCGAAAGAGGTTATGTATCGCTCTTGGTCCTTCATACGAGGTCGGAGAGAGCTCGTCTGCTGCTGCTAGACCAGCTGGAGGTCTTAGGGCAGACTATGGTTTTGTTGCCACCATGGATAGGGAGATCAGGCGTGATCTAGAAAGAGATGTTAGATATGGGATCACTGACAGTGTGAGGTTGGAGAGAGTTCTGCTGCTGCTGCTGCGAGACAGCCAGGACCCACTATAGAGACCAGACTCCGAGATACTGAGAGGAGGATGATGACCGCCTTAGAGTTGGTCAACAGGAGGGTCACTTACCAGGTAGATGTTTGCACTAGAGAGAGTTCAGAGTTTTGCACACGACATCACGATGCCCAGAAGGATCGTGCAGCTGTGAGAGCTGAGATTGAGGTATTGAGGAGAGAGAGACTTGCTTACGAGCAAGAGAGTATGGAGACCCGTCAGGCCTTGGCTAGGTCTGAAGCTCACTGCAGGGCATTAGAGGCACGAGTTACAGTGTTAGAGACTGAGGTGCATCGCCACGAGTGGCAGCGTCAGGCTGCAGATGATCTTGCTGTTCAGCATATCATGCGTACCCAGGCCCTGGAGGCTGGAGCACGCGTTGACACATTGGAGGACACTGGTAGCAGTTCCTAGACTTTGGTTATGATTGTATCTACTATGCAGTCTGTTAAGTTTTATGGGTTACTCCCAGCTAGCAGGCGGTATAGATCTTTTGTTTTGGTTAGCTATCCTGTATAGATCTTTTATTTCTGATTAGCTATCCTGTATAGCCTACTAAGTATTACGGGTAACTCCCGGCTAGTATGGCTTTAGGTTGTATATATTCTTTTATCTTGTAACCTAATCGTTGTGATCGTTTTGTATCTGAACCAATCATGTATGTTTTCCAATTATATATGGAATGGTGGTATTATGTCATGTCTATAATCGAATTTGTTGTGAATGAATGTCGATTTGGTTATATCATTATTGATTACAATTCAGTTGTATATTTCACTGTGTGATGTGATCTCACTTTATTTAGCATGCATATGTCATGTCATGGTTATGATTTTATGAAATCTAACGGGTATTAAATTTTCTTGTGATTGAAGAAAATGGCACCAAAACGAACCACGAGGTTAAACACAGCCCTAGAAACAACCAACACCACATCTGTCACTAATGCCCAGCTTCAGGCAATGATTGATCAAGGCGTTACTGCCGCTTTGGCAGCACGTGATGCTAACAGAAGTACGAATGGCGATGACAACCATAATTCGGGAACAGGTGTTAGAAGGACAAAATGAGCTGCTCATGAATGTAGTTACACTGACTTTCTTAAATGTCAACCATTAAACTTCAAAGGCACGAAAGGAGTTGCCAGT
>BQNB010123169.1:0-20147 GCA_026074375.1 Tanacetum coccineum
CCTCTGTTTGCTTCATAATCAGCCAACGCATCAGCCACGCCTTGGGCTATCAATGCCTTAATAGCAGCATCACTCATAGGAGTTTTCTTTGAAGCCATTTTCTAAATCACAAAAATATAATACCCGTGAGATTTATTACAATCATAATCACGACATGCAAATAGTATAATATATAAAATGAGATCATGACACGCAGTGGATATTTAACAGAAATGAGATCAACGACGACATAAATAAACTGATGTCATATATAACAACTTTATAAAACATACATAATAGATTTGGTTACAAAATAAGAAATACAAGATCCTAACAGCCTACTAGCTAAGAGTTACCCATAAAACTTAGTAGGCTATATATAACATAGTTAATACATGATACAATCCTAACAACTACTACCAGCCTCTCCTTATCTCAGGGTGCTCGGGATCTCTAGCAATCTTTAGCAATCTCTAGCGTCTGAATGCGTCCAATAGCTTTAGTCCACATGTTTCTCGCCTATGTTGCTATAATGCTCTGGTCTCAGCCTGTAACGCTCTGATCTTAGCCTGCGACTCACGGATACGATCCATAGAGTGAGTCCATGCCTATCGGGCATACATAGCCTCCCTATCTGCAACTATAGCCACATGGCGATAATAACTCCTCTCTCTCGCAAGTGTAGAAATACGAGCCCGCAGTATGGCTCTATCATCATGAGCGTCCTGGTGACATGTATGAAACTCCTCGCTATCCTGCCTATTCCTGGTGGCCATATCAAGCCATTCAGCTCCACCTTACCATCCTCTAAGGCGGTTAGAATCAACGACAAATATTACTTAGAAAAATAAAAGACACCACTTAGCTTATCAAATAAGCTGAGAAAATGGCTTATTAGGCTACGGCTTATTATAAAAGATGAATTGAAAAATGACTATATTAATTAAATGGTAAAAGATTTGGTGGATGACTAAAGAAGCAAAACGGTTAACGCTTTGGGTATTGTATGAGAGTCTTGGGTTCGGGGTTGGCAGACAAACATCAAGAGAACCCTTTTTACTTTTTTTTTGCAAAACTGAAAACCACAAAGTTGTAAATTATCTATACGTGATTTTAAACAACTTTAAAACTAAACTTTTTGTCTGAAAGTGACAAATAAGCCCTGAAACAGCTATGAATAAGCTGTTACATCAAGTGAGCCTTTGAGCTCTAAATGCTTGTTTGGACTTATAAGCTTGCACAAGCTTTAATATAAGCTCATTTTGAAAACCAAAAGAAGTTCTAGAAAGCTAATGATGTGAGAAAACTGAAGCTAACAAGCTAATTTAATAACTAACACTTAAAGATATCTAAATCTATGATTAAAAACAGCAAACTCAGGATCTTAACCTAGAAACTCAAAAACCAAATAAGCTAGAAAACTTAAAAAAACTATGACAGAAGCTGAGCTTTAAGAAACTTAATCAACCACTATTACACTACTAATCTTAAAGCTTAAAACCTAATTCTATAAGATGGAAATCTAAGTATAAAAGCTAGACACTAGTTACTACTGTTTTTGGTTTTTAGAGATTATATGAACTTTTAAAAGCTAATTTACCTTAATGAATAAGCTAGAAAATGAAAAACAATACTTAATCTATACTAAACTATATGTAATCTAAAAACTTACTAAGATTTAAAACCTAAATCCTATTTAAGCTATTCTAAAATGGAGATCAAAAGTCAAACAGTAGTAACTAAGGTCACTACTGCTGATGCAAATGGTAAAGCCCCCAATTGAAATGCAGGTTACCTAAATGGTTACACCTGCACTATTTACTCTATTTGAAAGTGAATAAACACAATGCACACACAAACCTATCCTAAAATGCTTGGATCAAAGTTTTGGCAATGAAAATTTAAGAGAAAAAGTACCCTGGTGCAGAATCACTCAAATTAACCCCTAACTTATTCATTTTTGAAATCTAAATTCTAAAAACTCTTTTCCTAATGATTATAAGTGAAATCAAAGCTGACTCAAACAAATTGCACAAAATCCTTTGACTTTTGATTGTCAAACAAGGTTAAACCAAACACCCCTTAAAATGATGACAGAATTAAAAGAGCTTTAAAGATGCTAATCCATTTGACTAAACCTTGATACCAGACATTAGTGAGCTTATGCAAAGCTTATGAAACATGATTAAACAGCTAAATAAGCCAAAATCTAAGATCTACAACTAATGCTACTTATATTTTTGGTTTTTATGAAATTTTTAGACAGAAATTGAAACTACTATGATCTAAAATAATTAAGCTAAAACAGATGATGAATAAGCACTAATTAACATTATTAAACTCAAATAAGCAGCTAGAAAACAGATAAGCACAATTAATAAGCAAATAAGCAAATCTAAGCTATTTAAGCAATTTTTAAGCTAAAAATTAAAGGACAAGAAAGTAAATAGAAGACTTACAGAATGCTTCAGCTAAACAGAAGCTAAGGCTCAATTGAGCTTAATCAACAACTCTGGCTTATTAGAAATAAGCCAGTATATGTCCTTGAGAGCCCTTCCTTAACTGCCTCTCCTTCCAAAAGCTCATAAATCCAAAAGCCAAGGTAAATAGGATTAACTGATTTTATTTATTTAAGTAAGATTAAAACTGACTTAAACTCTATCATAAGCTTAAAGACTTATGAGAGCTATTAAGAGCTTATAAGACAGTAGCTTAATATTTGAAGAGAAAATGAGAGCTTAGGAAGGATAAACAAAAGTGCTTATGACAGGTTATTTAAGAGTAAAACTAGATTTCATTTAAATAAAACTTGATTACATGATTAAAAGGAAATTACAACTGAATTTAAAAAGGAAATTGCAATAAGCTAAATTTAAGTGAAAAATATACTAAGCTCCTCTACGTGTGTGTGTGTGTGAGTGTGAGCTCTATTTATAGCCTCTTGGTGAAGCTTCCAGACCTTGCTTGCTACCCACGCTCCTTTCAATCTCAATCGTACAAATCTTCAATCATTGGGAAGTAATTCATAGCCGTTTGATCATAAACTATCTCACACGGATTGCCAGCGTGGCAATCCATGATTGAGACGTTGTGCTTTCTTTGTGAGAGCAAGTAGTACCAAATTTAATCATTCCTTGTGCCTTCCTTGATTTCCACGTGTGATTCTAGCTTGACTTGACCAATGAAAGCTCCTGAAAAGACTAATGAACCCTGCCATTTTGTTCTTAACCCCATGAATTGTCGTTGGTACCCTTCAATTTTAAGAAGCCCTTTGCTTTTGACTGATGGTGAATCAGAGGGGATGAATGAATAGTAACCCATCTTCGTGCCCATTTTAACTGAATTTAGGGTAAAATTTGTTTTAAACTTTGGGCTAATGGCAAATATAGTCCTTGTCTTTGTTTTATGAAGGTGTAGTGTAAAAGGTCTTTTAGAAATGACAACAATGGTCCCTGTGGTTTTATAAAATAGGTAATGGGCTAGTTATGGATCCGGGTAGGGTTTAAAGGGTAATAAAGGCCCATTTTAGGTTTAAGGGACCATTTGTGTACTTTTTGGAACTTGGGGGACTTAAATGGTAATTTTAGGTTTTTGTCTTTTTATGGTTGACTTTGTTTTACCAGGGTTTAACTTTCTTTGACTGAGGTTTGACTTTTTCTGGCTTTGGCTTTGAATCTTTGGCTTCTCTTGTGCTCTTCCGTTTCCCGTGTCCGTGTTTGCCCATTTTTCATGGTTTTCTTGTGATTTTTGACATATCCGTACCTGCACACACAAAACACAAAAACAAGTATATTTTTGCCATTTTAAGTATGTTTTTAGGTTTAATTGGGCTATTTTAGGTATAAACAGATATGTGTATTTTACACTTATCACGAGGTTCCTTCGTTATTCCCATCGTCATCATCATTGTTGAGATGAGATGAGGATGGTTGATCGAAGGCGGAAGACGAAGAAGTAGAATGACGACCTCTTCTCGTGCCACAATCCCTTCTTGGTTTTCGCTCTAGTTGAGCGGCAAGAGGATTCATGACATGATCATACAGGACATAAGGCTCTTTGTATAACTCGAGATATTCATTCATGATGAATTTAAACAAGCGAGTTAATAGCATACCATAGGGTAGAAATAACCTAGCTTGCTTAGTGACCCACTCCATTCGTTTTGCTATATAATAGGCAAGATTGAATCTTTCGGAGTGTACGGCACAATAAAGCATAAAACAAAGACACGCGGGAACATGATCCTGATTACCCCCCCCAGACAAAAGACGTTTTCTTGGATGATTTCCTCTAAAGGTTTCAAAGTTGGTATGATTTCACGAGTGAGAATTTGATAATCATGAACATCAATCTCCTCCTCATGACGGATGCGACGGACTTGACCTTCTCGATCAATTCAAATAGACGAAATGATGTCCTCGATGAAAGGAGGGTTGGTTTGATATGGACCATCCGAAGGGATACCAAATTCCAACTCATTAAGTCTCCACCTATCGGTAAAGACACACGCACCTTCACAGGAAATGTCAAGAATTTGAGCAAAATTTTCAAGAGAGTAGGAGAAGAGTTTATTTTGAATGAAAAATTCGACAAACATTTAACCTTCGTCAGAATAACTCAAACGATATTGACTATAAAACTCGAGAATAAAACAAGGACATACTTGTTCATTGATTTCAAGAAGACACTCAAACTCGACAAAATGAAACAAAGATCAAACATAGTTTAGATCCGTAAAGTTATCAAAAACCACCCGACCCTCGTGAATGTAACGTTCTTCAAGGTTTCTTAGTTTTTATTTTATTTGAGAACGAAACTTAAAGTTTATTTAAAACTTCAAGTATTTATCACATTATATATATTCTTCATGAAAGAATTCAAACCAAACCCTACAATGTACAAATTATACATTGTATTTGATTTATACTACATTATACTTCATATAATGCAAGTATACATTATATAAAAGATCAAAAACATATCCTAACTTATACACATGCATAATTTCGTGTATAAGTGACTAGGAGGATAAGATTGGACCAAGGAAACTTCACAAATATCTTCATACATGCATCTTGCATCAACTTGATCTCATGACTAGCCAAACTTATCCAAGGTAAGCTTCCACTTTCTTTCCAAGTCCTTCCACCTTGCATACTTCCACTAGACATCAAATATCTTCATAATATCTCATTAGTAGTATAAATATGCATGCACATGAAGTAGAAAACTCATTTACTTCATTCCTTAACAAAGAAATCACAAAAACTCTTCCTTTCTCTCTTAAACACCCCACGGCTCAAAACCCTTAACAAACACAATCCATAGTTTGATTTTCTTTCACCATATTAGTGTTTACATATCATACTTAAGGTATTCTAAGAAGAATTGAAGGGTTGGTTAAGCTTTGAAAGGGTTTTAACAAGATATTGCAAGATTAGGGTTTCTTGGGAAAATTAGGGTTTTCATCCTATATTTTCAAGCCAAGAGTGTTAATCACAAGGGTGTGATTGTTATTCTCTTCTCTACTCATCCAAGCAAGGTTATAATAAAGCTTAATCATTTCATAGCTAAGATTTTATGTGTTCATATGTTATATTTAGCTAAATCACCATCTAGGATACTTTTGAATATGTAAAATGGATATTTACTTATGATTAATGTTTTATGAACTTATTTTCATGTCACATGGATGCTAATATGATGTTAAAAGGGATGTATAAGTGTTTTATCATGTTGGTTAAGTATGAACATGTATAAGTGCAAATTAGGGTTTTTATGTTAACTTAATAAGTTGCAAATGAAAATGATGTAAATAACATGTTAAAATTGTTATCTTGGACTCACATGAGCAAAGTATGAACTAATGGATTTTATATATGTAAGACATAAGATATAATTGATGTAAAGTATGTGCAACTAAGTGTTGAATCTTAATGGTACAAAAATCAAGCTTAAAACATGTCTAAATCACAAAACCTCAAACTTTCTGTTTTGGTTCGATTTTGAAAGCAACCATATTATGTTTTATAAAGGTAAATTCATTGGATTCCAAAATGATAAGAAACTCGAAAAACAGATTAATAACGAAGAAGATACACTAGTTACGAGTTTACGACGCTAAATACTTTATAAAACAAATTTTATAAAAAGTTACTATTCATGGCAGAAACTTATACTTTGTAAACATCAATAATATGATAAAACTTTCAATTACGAGAACGTGTTCGAAAGAATCGCTAAAAACGGAGCTATAACGAATAAGATACGACTAAAACGGGTTTTACGTTAATTAAAGTATAAAACGATTTTATAGCTGTTAAGAACAGTAAATCATATTCATCGCAGAATCTCTAATAAACATAAAAAATGTGATTTAATGATCACTCGTCTTTATACGAAGAGTTGTGGGCGTAAGAAATGCGAGAAAGGCTTAAAAACGATAAAGTTATGTCATTTTTGCTTAAGGCGTAAATTTAAAACGTTATTTACTTTATACAATACTATTTCACGTAAACGATCGGTTGGTGATATAGCTATATAGAATATATATGTTATTAGTTATTGAAGTGCTATTTTACTAGGGAACTTTCATAATGAGGCTTCTTTGGATGCGTTATTGACGAGTTGTTGGTTTTACGATTTAAAGTGTCCTAACTCCTTCGTTACGTATGGTCATGACCTTCTTTAATTATGATAGCCGAACAGATAGTAGATGTTATACTATTATTGGATTATATAAGTTGTTGTTAGACAACGTATCTAGAATACTGATATCGACCTATATTAATAGGTTGCATTCTGGGGGTTAGGGCATAACGCGTTTTTTACTTGGAATTTTTGTTATCAGTTTACTCACTCAAGGTGAGTTCATAGCCCCATGTTTTACAATTATTAAATTACAAGTTTTTGGGGTGAGAAACATATGCATGTTTTACAAATTGGACGCAAGTGTACATTTTATCATGATTACGTGTTGCCTAAGTAGCGATAACCCACTATGCCCATGAATCATGAACTGTCAATTACTGGAATGTGAGCGCGAATGATTATAGATAGATCTATTTGGGATTGACCTCCCCGTTCGGGTGACTAGCTATCACTGGAAACGAACGTATATCATGTCGGATACTGGATGTTACGGGTTGAACATCATCACGGGCAATGTAGGCAATATTTATATATTGTATTCAATTATGTCGAGCTTCGGTGTCATGAGCTTAGGCAAACGTAATTGCATTTTGTGATGTCTGCATCTGTTGCATTATCACTGGGAAAGTCTTGCGGTCCTGCATATACATTTACATAAACCTATGAAATTCACCAACTTTATGTTGACGTTTTTAAATGCAATGTTTTTCAGGAGGTCATTAAGCACGAGGTGCGAAGGATACATTGGTGGTTATATTTTGAAGTCATGCATTAAAGATTTAGTCGCATTACATTTTGTGTATCTGTTATGGGCTGGAAAATCTTTGTAATAATAACAAGTAAACAAGTAAAGCTTCGGGCTTTTGTAACACATACTTTATTAAATCCAATGTATCAGTTTTAAACGACTTTTTGGTCGTTCTTATATTATCTTGTGTTGTTGATCTGAGAAGTAACACGCCCCGGACCCTTATTCCGCTGCGACCCAATTTGGGGGTGTTACAAAGTCTCTACCTATCGGTAAAGATACACGCTCCTTCACAGGGAACGTTAAGAATTTGAGCAAAATTTTCAAGAGAGTAGGAGAAGAGTTGATTTTGAATCACAAATTCGACAAACATTTGACCTTCGTCAGAATAACTCAAACGATACTGACTGTAAAACTCAAGAATAAAACGAGGACACACTTGTTCATTGATTTCAAGAAGACACTCAAATTCGACAAAATGAAACAAAGACCGAACATAGTTTAGATCCGTAAAGTTATCAAAAACCACCCGACCCTCGTGAATGTAACGTTCTTCAAGGTTTCTTAGTTTTTCTTTTATTGGAATTCATGTGAAATTTTAGGGATATAGTGTCTTGTATTTTTGTAATCTTCAGAAGATTTACGAGGCATGATTTCCTAGAAGAAAATGAAATCACATTTTATTACTTTTCACATGTAATATGTCATGAGCAATGTTTCTAGTGTGTGCCTAAATGTAACAAATGTGGAGTAACGATTAACTCGACCTAAATATAAAATCCTAAAAGTTAACCCAAACGCTCCTTAATTTGATTTTGCTCATCTAAACAAGTCAAAAAATACATATGAATTATGTATCTTGAAATTTGTTCATGAGATCATTATGCATGTGTTTGAAAACGTTTTTAGGTTGGATTAACAATGCATAACAACAATTTTATTATGTTCCTAACGTGAGTGATTTAAAAGTAAAATTAGGGTTTTGGTTCGAAATTAATTTTTCAACAAATTCACTAATGTATGCAAGACCTATATCTACGGGAAGCATATTAGTTATACATTGTATCCTAGTTGTCTTAATTGTACAAAATGGAAAGAAAACACGAAAATTCCCAATTTTAATTTTTGGTGTTCATCATGAACCTTAGACTCAAATTGAAAGAAAATAAATGAAATGACTTACAATTGATGATCTTTGTGATATTAGGATTGATTATTAGTGTTGATTTGATTTTCAATTGATGTTTTAATGGTTGAATTTGAGTTTTGGTGGGTTTTGAGTCGTGTTCGTCAATGGCAGCAGGTAAGGGGGTGTTTGTTTTTCTGTTTTGAATTTTTTTTAAGTGTTCTATTTTATGGTTTGCTGATGTCAGTCCCATATCTCCTGGCGGTCCCAAATATATTGGGGGCCGCCTATATGGGGCCCGCCCTCAGTAGAGGGTTTTGGTGTCACACCCCGCCAAGGCGGAATCGCAAGGCATGATCAATAGGCATCATCACAAGATAAGGCGTCAAAATAGAAAAAACTAAAAATGACATTTATTAAACTCCAAAATCAAAGCGTGTTATCACAACACCCAAAACAAAAATCCAACATATAATGCATGAAGAAAAAACATGACAAGTATAATTCATAACTAAAACAGATAAATCATAGACTCCGCATGCAAGCCTATGGTCCAGCTAACTCCTCTTTCTAACTCTTCACACGTTTTGCTCACCTAAAAATAATGCTTAAAACGTCAACATAATTGTTGATGAGAGTTACAGGTTTAAGACACACATATGACACCGCGATCAACAAAAACAATATTTACAAACATATATGCGTGGCTATTCTATCACAAACCAAAATTCACAATTATCTGAGGTCGATCGTACCCCTCCGTCCCACAATCTATCTCCGCGCAAGACTAACCCACTTGACTAGCTAAGTCCGTTCGGGTTCACACTAGGCCATGCCATTCTCACATGCACATGCCTTACCACAATCAATATCACATAGCAATAGCACAAAGCAACCATATAGTTCGACACTTAAAAACACATATGACGGTTCATAATTCAAATACAGTTTTGCATCATTTCCATCCCAAAATAAGTAAAAAGTAGGGCTGTAAAACTCACCTCGATGCAAAGCAAATCCAAACTCTTCAATTAACCTTGCAAAGAATCTAAACAAAATAATACACATATATGTTACCATCGATTAGGTCACACACCCAAGTCGACGTAACAATCACAATGATGGATAATCTATATCCTATCCTAATTCAACTCTCTATATACTCCTCATACTTGCTAACCTCAAATTACCTCACAAACCTTACTTCTCAACTTTCTGCATTTTATCCCGTTTTTATAGTCACAAGATGACTCTAAATAAAATACTTAAACACCTAATTATTTCTTTTCTTACATACCATAGCTCCCTAATGAGTTGTGAGCTTCTACGATTTAAAAAAAAAATAATGAGTCTAACTATTTTACAAAAATTCAACATCACAAAGTTTCCATAATATGACCTGATTTGACTTTCAAAAAGTTTAGCTTGAGCAGACCCATTTAAACACTTAGGAAAATTTTACAAAAATTCCAGAAAATCATAAACATCATGAACATGCTACAGTATCAAGCCCATCAATTAAAAAGACGTTTTGATATGGTTTTTGACCTCATAAACACAACTCAGAATCTGCCCTAAAAACTGAGTTTTGACAATGAATCTTGTTTGATTAATTTGACTAACTTCCACTCACTTTTAATTCATGAAACCTATGTGTTTGGAAAGTAAACTCTCTGTAGATAATTTTAGGCTTAAGGAAATCAATAAAAGCTATCCGTACGACCGAGATATGGCTCTCGCAAGATGACCTAAAATTCTGCCCAGATTTCAGTTACGAATTTAACATGATAAACCCTAATCATTCGCATTAAACCCTAATTAAACACCAAAAAACTACAATAACCTAAAACATTTTTTGATGTTTAAAACCATTAATTACTTATTATTTCATAACTTATTCATAATCTATAAAACCCTAATCCATCCTTAATGATTGTTACATGATTAAAACTTAATTGAATTGAAAAAGGTTTAAGAAATCGATACCTTAAAGCTTAGAAATCAAAACCCTAAAATTTTTTGGGGTTTCCCTTGCTCTTGTGTTGTTCGTCCGGTCAAAGAGAGAGAGAGAGAGATCAAAGTGATTTTTGTTTAGGTTATGATTTGTATTTATAGTGCTTAAGAGATAATTACCAAAATTAGAGTTGTTGTCAAATTGGGATTCCTTTTTTTTCCTCCTCCCTTTGTTCGGCCGGCCCAACACACACACCCTTTTTTTATTTTTATTTTTATTTATTTATTATTTACACAAAAACCCCTTTAATTTAGTTATTTTTATAAAAACCTTTACTTATTTTGCTAAACCTTGAACTTTCTAACTAGTTTTCAAACTAACCTTCATTTCTAACTACTTCTAAAAATAGAAAGTATTCTAAAATCTATAAAATACTACACTAATATACATAATATTAATTACATATACATAATACGTACACAGAATATTACGTACACGACATTTGACACCACTCATGTACTTCCATCTCATACACATATAAAACACATAAAACACTTAATGACACACATAAACTGAATTATACAGGCTTCAACTAACCTGCTAAAATCTCAGTTGTCACAGTATCCCCTCCTTTAGGAAATCTCGTCCCGAGATTTAACCATTAGTCTCGACAATAGCATTCTCAAACAACTAGGGATACTTAGCCTTCATATGATCTCACGTTACCCAGTAATCTCTGGTCCACATTTGGAATTTTCACCGCACTTATCAAAATAGGGATCTTATATGCTTAGAGTCTTGACCTATGGTCTATAATCTCTAAAGGCTCTTATACTCAAAACGTAAGGTCTTATCTACCTTAATTTCTCATCCTACGACACATTAATATTTGCTTAGCTAAAACATTCTTAGATTTGGGACCAAATGAAACGTGTCATGCTCCATCAGTTCTTTAGGTAATCTCAAACCTATATGCCACAAAACCAATCTCTCAGAGGATCTCGATAGGGGTCTACTAATCTTGAAGCTAACTTTCCTTGTTCTTTCCAAACCGCACTACACCTATTCATTGTGAGACTTTCAACATTACATGATCACTAACTTGAAACTCTAAAGGTTTTCTTCTATTATCTGCGTAGCTCTTCTGACGATCTCTAGCAGCTTTAAGCCTATCTCTAATCACAACCACTTTATCAGTCATTTCTTGCACCATCTCTGGTCCAATTAATCTGCTATCTCCTATCTCAGCCCACAATACAGGCGACCTACACTTCCTTCCATACAACGCCTCAAAAGGAGCACAACGAATGCTCGAATGATAGCTATTGTTATAGGAAAATTCAGCCAACGACAAATGAATATTCCAACTTCCACCAAAATCAATCACACACGCTCTCAACATATCCTCTAACGTTTGTATTGTACACTTCGCATTTGTCTTCCGTCTGCGGTGATAAGCCGTTACTAATCTAACGCCAGTTCCCAACGCTTTTTGCATCGTTTGCCAAAACCTTGACGTAAAACGTCCATCCCTGTCAGAAATAATCGATGTTGGTACACCATGACGTGCAACAATCTCATCGATGTACAACCTTGCTAGCTTTTCCATACTATAATCCTCTCGTATTTCCAAGAAATGTGCCGATTTGGTCAACCTATCAACTATGACCCAAATCGCATCATGACCACTACTTGACCTTGGCAACTTTGTTATGAAGTCCATAGCTATTTTCTCCCACTTCCACTCAGGTATCTCAGGTTGTTGCAATAAACCTGATGGTCTTTGATGTTCAGCCTTCACCTTTGCGCATGTCAAACACTTGCTAACATAAATAGCAATCTCCTTTTTCATACCCGGCCACCAATACATGTCTCGAAGATCATAGTACATCTTGTCCGCTCTAGGATGCACAGAGTACCTCGTCTTATGAGCTTCATCCATGATCTTGGTTCTTACACCGCCCACTAATGGAACCCATATACGATCCATATAGTATAGGCTTCTATTCTCTCTCTTTTCCATTTGTTGGTTTGTACCATTCAATCCTTCAGCCATCACATTTTCATCCTTAAATGCTTCACCTTGAGCTGCCAATATCAGTCCTTTAACTCCGGACTGAATTGTCACAGCCATCGCTCGCACTCGTCGAGGCTTCACTCTCTCCTTTCTACTTAAAGCATCAGTTGCTACATTTGCTTTACCAGGATGGTACTTAATCTCACATTCATAATCACTAAACATCTCTAACCATCTCCTTTGACGCATATTCAACTCCTTCTGATTGAATATGTGTTGAAGGCTCTTATGATCTGTATAGATAACACTCTTTGTTCTGTATAAATAATGCCTCCAAATCTTTAGCGCAAACACCACCGCGCCTAACTCTAAGTCATGAGTCGTATAGTTCTTCTCGTGGATCTTCAATTATCTTGATGCATAGGCGATTACCTTATCCCTTTGCATAAGAACACATCCAAATCCTTAGTTTGACGCATCACAATAAACCATAAAATCTTCCATCTGGTAACGACAATATTGGTGCATTATACAAATTGTCCTTCAACGTTTGAAAAGCTTTCTCCTGCTTCTCACCCCACTCATACTTCTGATTCTTCTGAGTCAACGAGTAAGTGGTTTAGCAAATTTTGGAGAAATTTTAATGAATCGTCTATAATATCCCAGCCAATTAGAAAATGATCTTTATTTCGATTGGTGTTGTAGGGGACTTCCAACTTTTCATCGCTAATCTTACTTGGTTCCACGTGATTACTCTTGTGTATTCTCCACTGTCCAAGAAAAATGCTACCTCGGGCAACCCAAAACTCGCACTTGGAGAACTTCGCACACAACTTCTTCTTCCTTAGCAATTCTAACATCAATCTCAAATGATTTTTATGATCCTCCTTTCTTCTTTGAGTGTATCAAGATATCGTCAATAAACGCTATGACGAAATTATCCTGGTACAGTTTGCACACTCGGTTCATTAAGTCTATGAAAAATACGGGTGCATTTGTTAATCCAAATGGCATAACCGTAAACTCAAAATGCCCATATCATGTTCTGAACACGGTCTTCGAGATATCATCATCATGCACTCTCAGCTGATGATAACCAGATCGAAGGTCTATCTTAGAGAAGTAGCGCGCTCCTTGAAGTTGGTCAAACAAATTGTCAATCCTAGGGACTGGATAACGATTCTTGATGGTCAACTTGTTTAGTTCACGATAGTCTATGCACATGCGAAACGATCTATCCTTCTTCTTGACAAACAAAACTGGCGCTCCTCATGGTGAGTAACTTGGCCGAATAAATCCCTTGTCTTGCAACTCTTGAAGTTGCTCCGACAGTTCTTGCCTCTCCAAAGGCGCTAGTCGATACGGCGACTTCGCTACGGGCGTCGCTCTAGGAATTAAATCAATACGAAACTCTACTTGTCGTTGTGGCGGTAATCTTGATAGGTCATTCAGAAATACGTCCTCAAAATCACGTACTATAGGAATGTCGCTTAACGTCGGTTCATTCGCCTTTGTGCTCATTAACGTCTTTGTCTTCCTGACATTATGTTCTCCTTGGACATAAGTAGTTACCTCCTTTTTCAGGTATACTAACTAATCATTCTCGTGAACCGATCACAGCCTTTTGGTTTGACAACCAATCCATTCTTACTATCACATCAAAACTTCCTTGTCCTAATGGTATTAAGTCTATATGGAACATAGAATCTCCTAGCTCTAGTCTACAGCCATGGAAAATTCTATCAACTTCTTCCTTCCTACCATTAGCTACTTCTATCACATATCCAGGGTTCGCAATACTAGATTTCACATTTAATAGGGTCGCAAATTTAGTAGATATAAAACTAAAATCAGCACCAGAATCAAAAAGCACAGTAGTGAAAAGATTGTTTAAGGAATACGTACCCATCACTACATTAGGATCCTGAAGAGCATCAACAACATTCCACGTTTGCAAGCCCTTCCTATAGCTTGGTATATTGCCTCGGGTGTTCTATTCCCTTCTAACGCTAGCTGATTTCCGATTGACTTACGTTCTCGGTTCCACTGTAGACTATTTGGACGTAAGTGATCCAAACTTCCACACTCATAACAAGCTCTCTGCCAATTTCTTAGCCTAACTGCTCGTATCGGCTCTGCATGCCCAACCGGTGCTCTACATTCTCTGGCCATGTGACTCGGCCTTTGGCAATTATAGCACACTAAGCATGGTCCTTTTTCAGCATGAAAACCCTTACACCTAACGCACTTTGGAAAATTTCTATTTTCTCTTCTAGGAGGAACTGCTGCTACAAACCCTCGTCCCCCTTTAGCTTTCTTTTTGTCTTTTCCAACACTTTCTGACTTACTCGCCTCATCCCTTTCTTTCCTTTTCTCACCAGCCTTAGCCAAAGTACCACTGTAGACTGCCTCATCAGTCAATATCCTAGCAGTAAGAATAGCAGCTTGAATAGTAGCAGGTTGAGTGTCTTGAAGCATTCCAAGAATCTGAGATGGCAACCCATTAATGTACCTTGTGACACGCTTCACCTTAGGAGTTACCAAATGTGGAACCAACTTTGCCAACTCATAGAATCGATTAGTGTATCCAGCATGATCAGCGCCAACCATTAAATGATTCTATAACTCGCCTTCTAACTTCCCAATCTCATTGCTTAGACAAAACTACGTCGTTAGCAATGGCTTGAAGTCATTCCACGCCATTGCATTAGCAGCATCTTGGCTTCTTGCTTGGACTTGAGTATTCCACCAAGTCAAAGCTTTGCCAATGAATGAACTCAAGGCATACTTCACCCTTTGATTAGCCAAACATCCGCTATTATCTACCACGGATTCCATCTTTTCAATCCATCTAGTCAATGCCACCGCACCACCAGTTCCGTCAAAGTCTCGAGGTCCACACGCCACAAATCCTTTGTAGGTGCAACCATTGTTTCCTCCACCATTTCCATTACCATTGGCATTGTTGAGGTTGTTAGTTACTTGAGTTACGATGTTCGGGATGATGTTCTGAAGTTGTTGAGCAATGATTTCCACGACATCAGGAGGGTTGTCAGATTGTCGTATTTGAACCATGTTTCTGCTAAGACATAGATTATATATATTTCGACGGATTTTATAGGATTTCATTTCCCTTGATATTACTTCCCATAATATATTTACGTTACTAGCATAACCAACAATTATGTTGTCAACCTCCCAATTACATGTAATCACACTTGCAAGTCCATTTATGTTGTGGCGCATGTATAATTATGTTGTACACCTTAATTATAGATGCCCTCTTTCACGCGTGTACTCGCTTCTATAAAAACACTTCTTGAAATCAACACATCATGCAACACATAACACATTTAATAAGGCATATAGCACACAAGATAAATCCTAAAACCACTTCTCATTAATAATCATAATCGAAAATAAAACACTTTCCTATATGTTCAAAACGATAGAAAGAAACACTAAACATCCTAAATCAAATCGATTGCACGAATAGTCGGGTCGAGGTCGAACTCAGCTCCCTCCAGTGTCTTCCATCGTCAAGCTCATGAGTTGATTACTAGCCGTAGACTCAAGGTCTGAATCGTTAGCATCCTCAGTCAACCATCCATCATATTGCCTTCTTATGGTGGTAATGAGTAAGGTGCGAACTTGTTCCTTTGGTCTTCCCTTTGGAGTTGTGGATGATCCACGAATCTATATTTGTTGTAAGGAGGGTGCTCACTCAGCTCTTCTTCTTCTTCATCCGAGGTGTGGTATTCTTGGAACCTAGAAACATTTCCTTCCTTGTCGATCCTTCTTCTCCGAATCACTCCAATCATTTGGTCACCTACTTTCTTCATAGTCATTCTCTCTTCCACTTTACACGGATATAAGTCGATGGGTATACGACACTTACGGTTTGTACGCCGTATCTTACAGCCAGAAATTGGGTCGATATAACGCTTAATCCCAGTTGAACGCATGATTCCCCAACGAAACTTACGCTTTGAGGGAGACATAACTCTATAAATAAGGAAGAGTATAAGCTCCATCAGCTACTTGGCGACGAAGAAAATAAATACTAGCATATATATATATATATATATTATATTATTATATATTATTCTTACTACGATAATTAGTAAAACGAATAGCAATTGGAACTTCAAAATATATTTTCTATATATATATATATATTATATATATATATATATATATATATATATATATATATATATATATATATATATATATATATATATATATATAATATTATACATACGTACACACAAGCACGTAGTTCCTAAATGCATCTATATGAAGGTTCCTAGTTATAGTCTAGGTCAATCCACCTAGTTCTCTATAACCTTGGCTCTGAATACCAATCTGTCACACCCCGCCAAGGCAGAATCGCAAGGCATGATCAATAGGCATCATCACAACACAAGGCGTCAAAATAGAGAAAACTAAAAATGACATTTATTAAACTCTAAAATCAAAGCGTGTTATGACAACGCCCAAAACAAAAATCCAACATATAATGCATGAAGAACAAAACATGACAAGTTCAATTGATAACTAAAACAGATAAATCATAGACTCCGCATGCAAGCCTATGGTCCAGCTAACTCCTCTTCCTAACTCTTCACACGTTTTGCTCACCTGAAAATGATGCTTAAAACGTCAACATAATTGTTGGTGAGAGTTACAGGTTTAAGACACACATATGACACCGCGATCAACAAAAAACAATATTTACGAACATATATGCATGGTTATTCTATCACAAACCAAAATTCACAATTATTTGGGGTGGATCATACCCCTCCGTCCCATAATCTATCTCCGCGCAAGACTAACCCACTTGACTAGCTAAGTCCGTTTGGGTTCACACTAGGCCATGCCATTCTCACATGCACATGCCTTACCACAATCAATATCACATAGCAATAGCACAAAGCAACCATATAGTTTGACACTTAAAAACACATATCACGGTTCATAATTCAAAAACAGTTTTGCATCATTTCCATCCCAAAATAAGTAAAAAGTGAGACTGTAAAACTCACCTCGATGCAAAGCAAATCCAAACTCTTCAATTAACCTTGCAAAGAATCTAAACAAAATAATACACACATATGTTACCATCGATTAGGTCACACACCCAAGTCGACATAACAATCACAATGATGGATAATCTATATCCTATCCTAATTCAACTCTCTATATACTCCTCATAATTGCTAACCTCAAATTACCTCACAAACCTTACTTCTCAGCTTTCTGCATTTTATCCCTTTTTTATAGTCACAAGATAACTCTAAATAAAATACTTAAACACCTAATTATTTCTTTTCCTTACATACCATAGCTTCCTAATGAGTTGTGAGCTTCTATGATTTTTTAGAAAAAAATAATAATGAGTCTAACAATTTTATAAAAATTCAACATCACAAAGTGTTCATAATATGACCTGATTCAACTTTCAAAAAGTTTAGCTTGAGCATACCCATTTAAACACTTCGAAAAATTCCAGAAAATCATAAACATCATGAACATGCTACAGTATCAAGCCCATCAATTAAAAAGACGTTTTGTTATGGTTTTTGACCTCACAAACACAACTCAGAATCTGCCCTAAAAACTCAATCTTGACAACGAATCTTGTTCGGATGAAGTATTCAAGTTGCCACGACACGAAATAGAACACGGACTAGAATCAAAACTAGAAAAAGGAGAAGCGGACACATAAGGTTTATGAAATGCGTTCCATCATTCCTAAACCAAGACGTAGATAGTTAAATGATTCACGTTTAAGGGGTTTAGTAAGAATGTCGGCGATGTTGTCGATGGACGGCACTTTTTCGATTGAGATATGTCCTTTCTGGACATTATCATGAAGAAAGTGGTGACGTATTTCGATGTGTTTGGTACGAGAATGTTGCACCGGGTTTTTGCTAAGGTCAATCGCGCCTTTGTTGTCGCACATGATGGGAACGTCGTCGAGTCATACGTCGTAGTCGATGAGAGCTTGTTTCATCCATAGTGCTTGTTGACATGCCTTTCCGGCGCTTACGTATTCGGCTTCGGTAGTGGATATAGCAAGAGCGGTTTGTTTCTTCGAGAACCAATATGTCAAACAACATCCTACGAACGTACAAATACCGCTAGTGCTCTTTCGGTCCACATAATCTCCCGCATGATCAGATTTGGCATATACTACGGTTTCTATGCCGGTCCCCTTAGGATACCATAATCCTAAGTGTGTAGTGCCTTTAATGTATCAGAAGATACGCTTAACCGCTTCAAGGTGAGAGGTTTTGGGAGCCTCTTAGAAGCGAGCACAAAGGCAGACACTAAACATGATATCGGGCCTACTTGCCGTTAGGTATAATAAACTACCTATCATGCCTCGATACTTGGTACTATCTACCGACTCACACTCTTCATCTTTCGTGAGTTTAGTATCAGAGGACATAGGGGTTTTCATTGGTTTAGAATCTTTTAGACCAAATTTCTTAAGCATTTCTTTAATATACTTAGATTGATTAAAGAATATACCATCTTCCATTTGTTTAATTTGTAATCCAAGGAAGAAGTTAAGTTCACCCATCATGCTCATCTCAAACTCGTCATGCATGATTTTGGCAAATTCATCACACATGTCTTGATAAGTCGAACCGAATATAATGTCATCGACATATATTTGAACAATGATGAGATTTGAACTTTTCTTCTTAGTAAAAAGAGTGTTATCTACCATTCCCATTTTATATTCATGTTTAATAAGAAATGCTTTTAATCTATCATACCAAGCTTTGGGTGCTTGTTTAAGACCATATAAAGCTTTCTTTAGTTTATAAACATGATCCGGTTTTTCAAAATCAATTAAATTTTTGGAGGTTGTGCCACGTATACCTCCTTATTGATAAAACTATTCAGGAATGCACTTTTTACATCCATTTGGAATAATTTAAAATCTAAGGCTCAAGCATAGGCTAATAATATCCTAATAGATTCAAGTCTAGCAACCGAGGTATAAGTTTCATCATAATCGATGCCCTCTTGTCGGTTATAGCCTTGAGCAACTAACCTATCCTTATTTTGAGAAACAATACCGTTCTCATCTAACTTATTTCTAAACATCAACTTAGTTCCTATGATTGTTATATTCTTAGGTTACGAAACTAGCTCCCAAACATCATTAGCAATGAATTGATTTAATTCTTCTTTCATGGTGACTATCTAACTTTAATCTCCTAAGGCTTCATTTACATTCTTAGGTTCTATAGTTGATATAAAATAGTAGAAGTTACTTTGGTTTTGGGCTTGTGATCTAATGTTTCATCCTCAACAATATTTTCTAGGTTTTTCTTTTCGATTTCCCTAATATCTTCTTCTTAATCTAGATCATCATCCACCAAGGGTGATGTCTTAGAGGGTGAAGGAGTTTGATTACAATTAAATTACACCTTTTTATATATAATAATATATAATAAAATATATAATAAGGATAATCTAAAAAAATATCAATGAAACCGAGAGTAGTATAGGATATGATATTCTCGGGTCGTAGTCCCAGCGAGGAGTAAATTGGAAAGTCGATTGTTGGTTTGATATTTGATGTTTGAATGACAAAGATTTGGATTTGATTTTTAAATCTACGGGAAAAATAAAGCAATCTACACTA